>JAPMOQ010019505.1:2532824-2568132 GCA_026543055.1 Argiope trifasciata
TATTTTGAAAAACATGAAAAGCTTTATTATATTATTTTTTTCCTACAAGTATTTTGAAAAACACGAAAAGCTTTACTGTAAGAAAAACTATTATGTTTTTTTTTCCTACAAGTATATTGTAAAACATGAAAAGCTTTCCTATAAGAAACTATTATGTTTTTTCCTATAAGTATTTTGAAAAACATGAAAAGCTTTATCATAAGAAGCTATTATTTTTTCCCCACAAATATTTTTAAAAACATGAAAAACTTTATTACTAGAAACTATTATGTTTTTTCCTACAAGTATTTTGAAAAACATGAAAAGCTTTACTATAAAAAACTACTAAAGGGATAAAATAAATTATAGATATCGATGAGAATAACGGTTTCGCATTTTATTTTATAATTAAATAAAGCATAAATAACATCTAAAAATTTGCAATTCTAAAACTTTCATATTTAGTTCTTGCATCTTGATTCATCTTTAAATAATAGCATTTGTTTTCAAACATGGGTAAATCTTAACAATCTTAGGCAATAGTAATTAATTATTGTTTTATTTATGTGAAATATTTTAAATTGTTGAGAATTTTAAAATTTGCTTTCGCATTTATTCTTGGGGAAATTTAATATTTAACATTTTTCAATAAGTTTTAAATTATCAGGAAGGAAATCAATTGCTTTTCTAATGTAATAGAATTTATTTAATGACTGAAAACCTTTTAACGATACAAAAAATTTTTCTTCAAGTAATTAGAAATGACTGAAAATAACAGTAAAAAGGGAAAGCTAGAAATGTCATCAATTTAGAAAAGAATAAGGCATGGTAAATCCAAGAAATAATAAATTTTTCAAAAATATTTCACTATTTTCTATCTTAAAATTAATTTTAGAAAATAAGTTGCTGGATACTCAAGATAACAGAGGAGGGAGGAAAAAGGAGGATAAATGAAAATTTTAGTAAAGAGATTATTGAATACTATATATATATATATATACTAAAAAAACTATTTTTCTCTGAAAAAATACTAACAGAGAAGGAATGCAAAAAATTTGCTGATTTTTTCAGGGAGTTTATATTTTTCAATAAAAAAAATTGCAATATACACTGAAGTGACAAAAGTCATGGGATAGCAATATGCAAATATACAGATGGCAGTAGTATCGCAGCGAAAAAGTATAAATGCGCAGTTCGTTTTCCAGAGCTTTCATGTGTGTTCAAGTTACTCATGTGAACAGGTTTTTCGTTATTTATGGCGGCACGACGAGAATTAACAGACTTTGAACATGGAATGTTAGTTGGAGCTAGACGCATGGGTCATTCCATTGCGGATATCGTTAGTGAATTCAACTTTCCGAGATCCACAGTATCAAAAGTGTATCGAGAGTATGAAATTTCAGGCATCACATCCCATCATGGACAGCGCAGTGGGCGACCACCTGCACTTAACGACCGAGACCGCCGACGTCTGTGTAGAATGGTAAATGTGAATAGACACGCAACACTTCGTCAAATAACTGCAGGAATCAATGTGGGACGTACGAGGGACGTGTCCGATAGGACTGTGTGGCGAAATTTGTCTTCCTTGGGCTATGACAGCAGAAGACTGACTCGAGTGCCTTTACTGACAGCACGACATCACCTGCAGCGACTCTCCTGGGCTCGTGAGCATATCGACTGGTCCCTAGACCAGTGGAAAACCGTGGCGTGGTCAGATGAGTCACGATTTCAGTTGTTACGAGCTGATGGTAGAGTTCGAGTGTGGCGCAGACCCCACGAAGCCATGGACCCAAACTGTCAGCAAGGCACTGTTCAAGCTGGTGGTGGCTGCATAATGGTGTGGGCTGTTTTTACATGGCATGGACTCGGTCCACCGGTGCAACTGAACCGATCATTGACTGGAAATGGTTATGTTCAGCTGCTTGCAGATCACTTGCAGCCATTCATGGACTTCACGTACCCACACAACGATGGTATTTTTATGGATGACAATGCGCCATGTCACCGGGTCAGAACTGTTAGCGATTGGTTTGAAGAACATTCCGGACAATTCCAGCGCATGATCTGGCCACCTACATCGACCGATATGAATCCCATCGAGCATTTATGGGACATCATCGAAAGGTCCGTTCGTGCCCAAACTCCTGCACCATCCACACTTTCACAATTAAGGACGTCTATACAGACAGCATGGCTCAATATTCCTGCAGAGGACTTCCAACGACTTGTGGACTCCATGACACGTCGAGTTGTTGCACTTCGCCGGGCAAAAGGAGGACCAACACAATATTAACAGTCATCCCATGACTTTTGTCACTTCAGTGTATGAGAGAGTGTGTTTTAAAAATGTGTTTTATTGTGCTTTCATGTGACATATCATTTTAAAAATCATTTTCTAAGATATTCATAGCGCAACCTTCAACACAAACATATAAAAGATATTGCAGTCCATTTATAAGAATGTCACAAGAAATTTATCCAAGTATTTTCTATATCATCTGAACTTCATCTCATAGTTCGAACAACCTCAAAAAAAGAAAGCATGAACTTT
Source organism: Argiope trifasciata (assembly GCA_026543055.1). Lineage (NCBI taxonomy): Eukaryota > Metazoa > Arthropoda > Arachnida > Araneae > Araneidae > Argiope > Argiope trifasciata. Next base: position 2,535,358 of record JAPMOQ010019505.1, read on the forward strand.
AATTAGAGAAAAATAGATTGCTGCAGAAATGACACCATTATGAGATTATGCCAAAAGAAGAGTAAAAATTAATTTTATAGGGAAATTTATCGAAAATGTGATTGCATTAAAAATAAAAATTTTGGTTTCACCACTAATATTTTAATAAAAATTTACTCAAATTTGTCTTTTTCTTTGTCAATCTTTTTTATACTTAAATTTTTTTATTTTTTTTTAAAAATTATTAAAGTAATGAAAATAATTTTTATTCTTCTCTTTTTTAACTATAATAACTAATGGTATATATTTTTTAAAATCATATTATAGAATACTAAAAATAAAATGTTTGCCATTGAAAACCCTTTTATGTATCCAAAATGGCCATCAATGACTTAAATATAATCTCATATAAAATAATTAAAATTTTTTCATCAATAAAATTATTTAAATGAATAAATAATGGCACATATAATTAATAAAGCATTGATTATAGAATAAATTTCATTCATTTAAATAATTGAAATTTATGGAAAATATTCTATGTTTATTTTTCCAAGACATACTTTAATTTTCAAAAAAAAAAATATATATAATATAAAACAGATTTTTTTGTGCCGCAGTATTAAAGATTAAATTACCGTGAAGTCCGAAAAGCATTAGATAGATTAATTCGATTATTTTTTACTCAACGAAGATGTATTGCACCGCGCATTCTGTCTAAACAAATAGGCAAATAATAAATATTTCATGATGGGAATTCTTTTGGGAATTCTCTTTTGAATCCTTCTGTCACAAAATACTTTGTAACTTGCACCAACAAATTTCTCTTGGGAATGTTTTGCTTTCGTAAAAACAATTGAAATGTGTTTTGTATGAATTCTTAAAATGTTAATGTAAAAAATTTACCGTTATAGATAAATGAATTAATATTAATAAGAAGAATATTTATTTATTTATTTAAGAATTACTAACCGAAGAATGTTAATTCTTCGGTTTTAACAAATTCAAATTTATGTTGATCCTAAACACATTAACGCTTTTTCATTATTACAGTGTTAAGAACTAATGGATTTTGTATTGATATTTTGGTATTTAAAATATCAAATAAAATTATTCCTCAATTTTCATTATTTATGAAATAAAATTTTCTATTATCACTCAACATATTAAACACAGCATTTAAAATCTTATGTAACAAAAATTGTTTGTGGGCACTAATATTTTTTCTTTTTCTAAAGCAATATAGAATTTTTAATAAGACAACATTCAAAAAATGTTTTTGTGAAAACAATACGGAATAAAAATTATGATTAAAGCTTTAATATTCACAATGTGAATAAAAAGACTTATTTTAAGATAGGAAACAATTATTTTTAAAATATTGGTTGATACATCTCTGGAATATTTGAATTGCTTGAGGTTAAATTAATACAAAAAAAGTCTTTTCAATTAAGTTTCACCGGTAATTTTAAAAGCAACATGAAAAATATCCGTAACCATTAGCATAAAACTTCAAAACAAAAATTATAATAATTTGTAGACTGAGGCACACAAATTTATTTATTTTTTTAATTTCTAAAATGATATCTTTTTGAATTGTTATCAATGAAATAGATACATTCGGATAGACGTTTGTTTTAAAGTTTAAAATGAGGTAAAAATAGAATTGAATAAAAAATTTTAAGTAAAAAAAGAATTGAAATATAATTTTTTGAAAATGTGTGTCCTGTATTTTTACTGAAAATTTGTTTGTTGATGGTATGTTTCAAAAACTTAAATTAGGTTTATAAATTATCATAATTTGTAGCGATTTTATTTTGAGATTTCTAATTAGCAATATATATGGTATCATTATCAAGTTCTTATAGCTATATTAATTTTGGAAAAAGAAAACTATTCAAAAAATTGTTTTAACAGCAGTTATTAATAACTTATACTGGCATTAGGATAATATTTGGATTTAAAGTTTTTTTCCCCTTTCTTCATACTATATATATTTTATAATAACGGATATAAAACCAAAGAATTTAAAAATTAATTCATTGATATATAATATTGTGTATGTATATAATATAATATTGCCTTGTACATAATATTTTAAGAAAGACTTTATATAAGGATTTTATTCTTTTCAGAGTAAAAACTCAAATAATTATTTATATATTTTTTTAAAAAACTTAAATCGATATTTGATAAACTTATATCGATATCGATTAATTCAATGATATATAATATTGTGTATGTATATAATATTGCCTTGTACATAATATTTTAAGGAAGACTTTATATAAAGTTTTTATTATTTTCATAGTAAAAACTCAATTATTTATATATTTAAAAAAAACTTAAATCGATATTTCAATACTAGAATCGAAGAATTCTGTCACATTGAAAAAAATCTGAACTAGATTTTATCCAGATTAATCATTTAAATTTAAAAACTATGCTTGTAGATTATATAATAAAGTTTTTTTAATTTAAATGATTAATCTGAATAAAATCTAGTTCAGATTTTTTTCAATGTTTAGAATTCTTCAATTCTAAATAGTAGATAGGAATACAGAATTGAATATAAGCATATATATAGTCAATTCTGTATTCCTTTCTACTACCTAGTTAATAATTGTAATTTGTCCATTTTCATACTTTATCTAATGTTAATTAACATTAACACATGCTTAACATTAATTACTTTGTTCCTTTCATGCCCAGGGACCAAATTTTTGTGCAGCCAGGTGACAGCTCCTATTAAGAATGAGGAGGGAGAGATCAGTATGTTCATTATGAACTTTGAGGACATAACGGATGCCCCGTATAGAGACGAAGTGGTGACACCTTGCACTAGCCCTTTAATGTGTAAGTATCCTCAAACGAAATTTTTTGCTGAAAATTTTGAAACTACAGAGAAAGGAATCGTATGAGTTTTATAAAATAACTGTTTTAAATTGCATTATTAATTCTGAAATTATATTATCCACGAATGCAAATTTGATCGCATATTCAATATTTGTATGTCAAGAGAAAACAATTTCTAAGAGTTTTTGTTGAAATTTAATGTAATATTTTTCAGCCATAAACATTTGTTTGATAACAACAGGGATTTTTTATTTTAGTTCATAGATTAAAATGATATTCATTGAATGATTCTTTTTCATTCCATACGTTTATCATTTTAAGCTTACGATAATGTATCTTACAATATCGTAATTTTGTACAGTATATGTGCCATCACACATGTATTATACGATATTGTATGATATTAAAGAATATCTGTTATATTATGTAGTTTAATAAAATATCGTCTAATATTGTACAATATTCAGAGCTACTTGGATAGATTTTTTAGAGAAATAGGTTGTTCCTTAATATTCTAGCAATTGATTACTAATAGAATAGTTCATCAAAAATGTGTTAAAATATCAAATCATATTGAGTACTGCAATTTAAGAATAAATGAGTTGCAATTCTGTTATGTTATTGTGATATACTAACCGAAGCTCATTTTCAAAAATAGCCAATTTTAAGAAATTTAGCTTGTTCAGGGATCGGTTTTAAATTCATGAAACTGAAAATAGAAATGACATTATAAATTAGCTAAGAGCTAAAAAGTAAAAAAATAATAATAATCTTGTATTATTATTTATTGTTTAAAAAAAATGGCAAAAATATAACTGAAGTAAAAAAATAAGCAACAGAAAGTAAAATAATTATTTAAAAGATATTCGTCATTCATTTATTTGTAGATGGTATTCTTATATAAATATTTAACAAATCTTAAAACTAAAATATTTTTGGAAATGAATTAATGTCACATATTGATCAATTTCCGATATAATTAATTAACTACTACCGTATTAGGAAAAATTTCCCGTTTGCAAGTCAGTAGATGGCGCCACGACTAAATAATCCGCAATAATCGATTGCATGTTTTGTTTTAAAATCGCGGAGCATTCAGTTTCAATGTCATAACGATTTTTTAACGATCAAAAAGTCGTATTTCAGCATGAAAAGGAACGAATAAACATGAGAATTCAGTATTACTTTTATAATGAATTTGTATTTTATTATCGACTTTTGAATACTTTACGTTTAACGTAATTTAAGAATTGTATACAAGTTTTAATGTAATGTTCTTTCACTCCAAAATTATAGATCTATGCCAAATCAATTTTGTACTTCTACTGTATTTGCAATGCTGAAAAGTTAAATTTCAATATTTTTTACTGCTTCTTTGAGCAACTATATAATAAATTGGCAAAGTAATATCTGAAAACTATATAATAAATTGGCAGTTATGAATTATTTTATTGAACAATTAGGTGATATTTAACAATTCTTTTCCTTTTACTGCATTCATTTGCAAATTTATTCAGGGACAGATTTTCGGTTAGGCGGACCATCAAATTCCAAGGGCCATTAGACTAAAACGAATCGTAGAATAATAAATAAAAATAACACTATTAATCTAATTGCTAAATAAATAAATATTTAAATATTACAAATTAAGTGTATGAATTATAAATTATTAAGTTTGCGTAGGTAATTATCCTGGCTTCTACCTTTTTCATCACCTTTACTTGACTATTATAGTATTTATGAATACAAAACATCAGTATAAATAATTTCGTGTTCAATTTAGAATTTTACTCTCTCATGAATCATAATAAGTTAATTAATGAATGGAACCTTATTAATTTTTCAGTTACAAAAAAGTAAATAAAAAAGCAACCAAAAATAAATTATTAACATGCTGATTAACTTAAAAATGTGTTGAAATATGCAACTGAATTTGGAAATTCATTAAAAGATGGACTTCATAATGGATATTTTCAAGAGTTATAAAACTCTTTTCTTTACTGGTTTTACTCATTTTCTGGTACGACATTTCATTATCTTTAATGTGCCCAATAACATATTGTACCAGAACTTGAAAATTCAGAGCAAAAAATGCACTGAATTCTCGAAATATAAAATTATTTAGAGGGATTTTTCCCCCATAATAAAAAAATGAAACATTAGTTGTTGAATTATAAAAGAAATCAAATTATTATTACCGATAGTAAAGACACATTACAATGACTTGTATAAAAGTATTCACAGATTTCAGAGCCGTGTCTTTCAATTAGTGCGTATTTGAATTTGAACATGTATAAACGAGTAATCTAGTTGCAAATATTAGATCAAGTTGCATTTGCTATTTTATGCAGTCATATGTATATAATGTGAATTTGTAATTTATATTGAGACACATCTGAATCTGAAAAATGAAACATTAGTGATTGAATTATAAAAGAGATCAAATTTTGATTACCGACAGACAGTAAAAACACATTACAATGGTTTGTATAAAAGTATTCACAGATTTCAGAGCCGTGTCTTTCAATTCGTACATGTTTAAATTTGAACATGTATAAACGACTGATCCAGTTACAAATATTAGATCAAATTGCATTCGCTATTTTATGCAGTCAGAAGTAAATGATGTGAATTTGTAATTCATATTAAGTTGCATCAGAATCTGAAAAAATGGGGAACAATGCGGATACTTTTGGTTTTTCTTTTTTAAGTAATTTTTAATTAATAGTATAAAGTTTTTATCGAATTAAGTATGGTTAAATGCAGCTTTCTTTTCAGTTATTATAAATATCAAAACATTATTAGTGTTCAAATGTTGACTTTCCATTCACTTACCCTCGCATAATTATTTATGAAAAAATAATTGCCACTAAGATACTTTAATATTTGATAAAATACAGGGAATAAGGAAATTTAATTCATAAACAAAAAAAAAAGAATATCAAAATCTGTTGCTGCGAGTGACACTTTTCTGTTGTTTTAATATACACGAAAATAATAATGTTATTATTTTCTTCAGCATAAATCCAGATTAAATTAGAGTGGCAAATAGGAAAATAAAATAAATTCTAGATTTTAACTTCATATTCTGTTTAGCTTTTTTATTTGAAAAAAGATTTAATTCTTCACGTCAAGTGTTCAAAAATGAATTTTAAGATTAAATGAATGGCAAAGTTTCTGAAAATAAGAAATATTGTATTGTTGTTTACATTAAATTTTCTCTTTTTATAAGTCAAAGATAAGTGTTAATAATTTGTATTATGTGTAACAATTATCAGTTTCCTTCATAAATTGATTTTATGTACAAACGAAACCTTCATAATTTCTAAATCTTATCGTATTTTAAAAATTACCTTAAAGAAAATAACTTGATAAATAATGATTGGTTAATAACGCAGTATTGACCTTTTCCCTTAAATGCGCATTTATTTTGATCCTAAGTTTTTCATGTTTCTGTCATTATTTAAATATTCATAAATTCATAAAACACGATAAACAAATTTCTATTGAATAATATTCTTTGAACAGAAAATAAATAATTAAAATGTATCCGAATTATTTACTTACCAAAACAGCTGTTAGAAAAAGATTAGTAATAATTTAAATTTTTTAAAGAAACTCTGAAATTCTATGAAGTACCATTTTTCATATTATTTTCATCCTAACTTGAAACATTTATTTCTTATTACTACTGTTTTATTTCTGCATTGAAAATAATATTAATGTTATGTTTACGAAGAGTAAATGTTTATATATGTAATAAGCTTTTATGTTAATAACTGTTCAATAATCAAACTAGCATTCTGATTTCATTTTGTCCAACTAAGTTTAAAAATCTTTAATATCCTGTTACATTTCAGTGTTTTAAAGTGTTTATTCTCTTGTCACAGTAAAATGTAGATATTTTATAAATCATTCAAAAGGAATTTTAATTATTATTTGATTGATGTATTTTTATATTTTAGAGAATTTCAATGTTTTTACAGATAAAATGACTTCTTTTTTCTCTTATATGCTTAGATTCTTCACACTATAATGTACATAAACTAATATCGTCTAATATATAATAAATATATGCATTTATGTATAACTCTTTTTATCCCTATGAAATAGTTTTGCATCGAGCTTGAAATTAGTAATTTATTTCAATCATCATGCCACAAATGTTGCTAAGTATTTTATTTCAGTTTTCAAGAGATTTCCCCAAATATCCCGCCAAATCCAGCGAATGCGCCCGAGGCTACATAACAGCATCCGATCCGTCGAAGATTACCCCAATAACGAAGCCGGTCCACGAGGTGTATTCTCTATCATTGATGCACATAATAGCTTACATGCTGTCACGCTTTTGGTAGATTAGAATGAATCTGCATAGAATTAACCTTCACTCACAGCCTCGAGATTTGATATCACACATCCATTTTTTTCTACTGGTGCTTTAGGCTTATGAATATCACGCTTCAAGAATACAATTAGAATGAGGAATCTTAAGAATATTCATTTTTGCTTTTAAAAATATTGGCTTGCTTCATTCGCTATTTTTTCTTCTTCAAAAAACAGATCTTTCTACACTTCTTTTAAGTGAGGAATCTTGATGACAAATATTTCTAGTCTAAAAATTATTGATTGAAATATAAATTTTTGGAATGCGTTATCCTATAAATTTTGAAGATCAACCATAGTGTTATTGAAATTTAAATTTCTTTTGGAAACAATAAGTTTAACATAGTGATTGCCATGGAAGTTACCGGAACTGACATCTGGTTATTTCAATAATACCTTAGGAAGTCAGAGTTGACTATCAAAGTAAACTCAAATTTGAGTTATTATTCAGTGTCTCCAGTCTCCCCTTTCTATGTATTTTATTACCGAAAGATAATGACGAATGAAAGATAATCGATGTGGCCCTTCAATATATTACTAATATTTGGTTTGCGAATATTATTTGAAAGAAATATAATACATGTTCATTAACAGTGATAATCATTTCGTTACCACCATAACGGTACTGCTAAAGGTAGGCCAAAAAAAGTCACACTTTGTTAAAAGAAATGCTCCAAAAAATAAAATACTGATTGTGTTTATATATCCTCACAGATTAAATTGAAAACTAATAGTTATTTTTGAAACAATTTTTATAAAACTCAAGAGCTATCAATATATTAAATAAATAGCAGTGTGGTGATTATAAAATGCATTGAAAAGTCAAAATTACTAACTTCGTTGTCCTTAACGCGTCTAGCGCGTTCAAATGTAACTTCTATGGGGATCCGTAACGCGTCTAGCGCGTTCAAATGTAACTTCTATGGGGATCCGTAACGCGCTTCAAGCGTTCATCTTCATTTTATAACTTTTTTAACGCTTTGTAAAGGTTTGCTTGTTTGAGATGTTATTTTTATTTGCTCTAAAGATGGCGAAACACGGTGGAAAAACAAAAATTTCGAAGTCAAGAGAGGACTCGAATTGGTTAATACGTATAAAAAGCATGATAATATCAAACAAAGTTTACAAATGTACAATAATAATAAAATATCCATAGATTAAAAAAACCAGCTGAAAGCAAGAATGAAAACATGAAGATGAATCACAATAATGTGTAACTCAAACATAATTCATTGAGTAGCGAAAAACAATAGGTTCAACAGGATGTAATGCTGCTCGTAAATATACGTTCTCTAACCTCTCTCTAAAATGTCAGGTTATCGGTGTTAAAGAGAAAAAGATGCAAAGATCTTGAACTATAACAGGGTTTGATCTAATTTGTCCCTATAGTCTGACGGTTAGGTTAAATAGGCATAGGAATAATAATAATAAAAAAAACACTCACAAAAATGGCATGTGGGCCAGAAATACAGAGCCGTTCCGAAAAATTCGTGATCCAATGAGCAAGAAAAAAAGAAATTCCGTCATCTAGACAGCATTTGAGAATATAAATATTTTATTGAAATATTGTTTATCTGTTTTTATTAAATGCACGTCACAGATACTTCTTTATTTAATGCAATCATTGCAATTCACAAATGTCATAATTAGGACAAACTTTTGCTGAAATAATTAAAGGCAGAAATTGCATGCTTAATTTCAATTAGTTTCTTCTAGGAAAAATTCCTTTACCTACAGTACTACTTTTTCACACCATTCTATATGAGATTTTTCTCACTGCTTTAGAAGTATCCATGCTGCACATTTTTGTAACATTTTCACTTTTTTCATATAGTATGAATATTTTTAACGTAAATTTTTGCTATACATTTTGATTTTTGGTGAAGCATTTCTTTAAAATGAAAATATGACTATCATTTTGCATTCGAAATAAATATTGGAAAACATTTTTGCTTGTAATTTTGATTTTTGATGAAAATATATGCATATTACATTTCTTTAAAATTTATCTTTAAAAAAATGTATTGTTTTAAAAATTACTATGAATTATGTATATATATATAATGTTTCGAATAATTCAGTAAGTTATTTAAATATACAATTCAATAACAAATTTGAACGTTTATTTTAAATAAAGTTGTTAATTTACCTATTATGCACAATGCGCCCCAAATCCAAAAGAAATGCAAATCAAATGGATTTTTTGGCGTTTAATTTTTCAATAAAATCAGTATGACATGAAATTTTCCATCAAGTATATAGAAATACGTTTCTTTCATGATAATATGATATATAGCATACATTATAAGACAAAACAACAGTTACTTTATATTTTTTTCAGCAGAATATCTTGCTTTAATTGTCTAATACTTCAAAGGAATTTTTTTTTCGCAGGAGCTCATTACTCTAATAAATTCTGATTATAAAATATCGTCTTTCCTCAATAGTGATGCACAGTAAATGAATTTATAGTGCATCACAATTCTCATTACAATTTTCATAACTTTTAACAATATTATTTTTTAAAAAGTAAGCTAATTATATAATCTAAAATCAGTCTTATTTTCATATTTGATTGTGTGTTTATTTTGATAATGAATAATAATTGTATTTGCAACGAAACTTTTCGACGAATCTAATAATCAATATTTTTAATCCCATTTTATTTGCGAAATGTATCTAAATTTTAAATCATTTGCAACGATTAGAATACAATGTTTTATCTCACAAGTTATTTCTCATATTTCTGTTTTTGTCTTGAAACTAAAGTAAAAAACTTAACTGAAAAGATAAAAACAAAAAATCTGTATTCTAAAAGGAAAAATGTCTACAATCACTGATGGAAATATCATCAAAATTCTCAAGTAATTTCATTAAAACAGTTCGTAGAATTTATACAAATTATGTTTTAGTTTCGATGACGTAGAAAAAACTCGCCTAGAAGCAATCTGGCAGTGGCGTAATAAAGTCATGTGGTCCCCGCGTTAAATTATGATTATTGAATCCCCAGCAAACATCAATAGTTTTAGAAGGTTAAATAGTCCTTATTTTAAAGTTAAATAGTTTAATAAAGGTTAGAATATTTTTCCGTACTCTCATTGCATCCGTCGTTTAAAATTGGCAACTACATGCATCGCGTGTTACATAATCACGAAAGTTAGAGGCATTATAATATATAATGCAATCTCTTAGCCTTGGTTATCTGTTTTCTGATAACTACACCACTATAGATTTAGTGGATGTCACAAAAAAATTAATTGATGATTTATGTTTAAAATCAAAATATAAAAATAAAACAAAATGTTTCCTGTCCAGAAAGTATTTTCTTCATCTCAGAAAGTGTAAGAACAAAAAAAAACTTTGTAAACACAAGTTACTCTACAATATTACTGCGTATCTTCACAATACTGCGCATCATTTAAAAACACCAAATAACATGATGGGGATACTGTGCAAAATCTTATGCAGTTATTATTTTGACAGATATTTATTATTCTTATTTTTTGTCTTCTGTTAAATATCATTTCACGAGTCAAAAATCAACGTTACATGATCTGAAAGTGATGCACTTTTGTGAATTCTCATTCTACTTTTTGGTTTTTTTTTTCCGATGCACAGCCGCGAGGAGCAAGTCCTTGCGGTTATGGTTGCCTTCATTGTTGCGAAGGGGGTCGGAGGTTAAAGATCAGGAGGGTATGATGCTGACCCCTGATGCTGAAACTGTGGCGCTGGACACATTCGATCCCCACATGCACCTTTTGGAGCTTCGGCGGCAGAGTCTTGTCGAAATGGACCACTACACAGCCCCTCCCCCACCATCGAAAGAAGCGGACGCATATAAAGGAGGACCACCTGATACCCTCTGGAGGACGTCCTCTTCTTTTAAAGAAAAGGGAACGCTCTCCGCAGGTACTGGCCTTTGCACTATTTCACTTTGTACAACTCCCTTGTTGTCTTATTTCCATGATTCGCAAAATATTGCATAATCAACCAAAAGTTGCATCGATAATTATCCGTTGAAGAAGCTATTATAACTGATGCTAAATTAATCTTCGTTGTGGCAGGGACGTAACTCGACAATATGAAGTCCCTGAAATATTTAAGTTAGAACCATTTTTTTTTGCTCTTAGAGAATATAAAATAATATGAGTGTCTATATAACAAGAACGTCCCTCATTGATACCGGTTTAAAAACTAAAATTTTTGCCAAACTTGCTTCTATATAGTCAAGTTATTGCTTTTACAACTAAATAACAAAGATAATAATATGTAAAATGTAATTGGATATTATGTTTCAAAAGTAATATTTTTTTGGATATTTTTGATGGTATAACCTGCATGGAGTCCAACAGTAATAGTTCTTATCAGCACATAATGAATGACAGACTTGGGGGAAAATAAATATTGAAATAAATCTTCAACAGGAACTTGATAAATGTCATGTTTAACTTCTAACTAACACAACATTTTCATTTTTTGAAGCTGAAAAAAAATCGTAATCGTTTTTACTGCAATCTTTTCGGGGGGGGAGGGGTTAAAGCAGATAAAATCGAGTTTTTTTTAAGCAGAAATAATAGATTATTAGCGAATTTTTTTCATATGAAATGGACTTTTACATCATTTATAAAATATATTTTTTAAAATTTTCTAGCAATTACTACAGCTTCGGCATATATCCTTTTTATTCATTGTGTTTACCATATTGAGAAGCGGCTACTTTTTTGTCAATGCATGATTCGAAATATGTCGTAGATTGAGATAATTTAATAATATTATATTTTCATCGCTAAACTTCCTTCCAATCCAATTAATATTTTTTGAATAAAAATAAGAATGGGTTTTTTGCTGTTTATTTATTCTAACTATGATAACAGTGAATCATATTATATATATAATGTTGTCTGTAATGATAGATAAGAAAAATAAATATAGAGAAATAATGGCATTATGTTACTTGTTTTTGAAATGGATTTCACTTCCCATTTATTTTTTATCATTTAATCAATAATGTGAGCTTATTCTCTTTATTATTGACAAATCGCTGGGTTTTTTAAAATTATATCGTATTTCTCATAAATTTTAATTTATCGCCAAAATGTTCAAGATTATCTTCATTGCTCTTCTGAACTTTACTAAATTACTTATTTGTTAATAAATAAACGATACAAATAAAAATTATAAGTAACTGTTTTATTAACTGTTATTAAGAGATAAGATTTAAAATCACAAATAATTCATGAAGTTTTACATCGAAAATATATTACTAAAACTGTAGTTTGATTTGTTGAACAATTTCTCTTTCGTAATAAATAAATAAATCTTTGATTTTTTATAAAATGCAAAAGTCTATATTGACCAAGCAATGTCTCAAAGAATCATTTGTTTTTCTGTTTTGAAATAAACTCAAAATCAAGCTCATATTTTTCCTTTTCCATAATTATCGCGTTTACTCCCTCCAATAATTTCTAACAGTACTTGACAGTTTCTAACAGTACTTACTTAACTTCGAATGTCACCATTCATAATAAATTAGATTTACTTAAATTTTAAAAATTACTTCACACTTTTAAACTGTATTAATAAAAATAATATTTCGACAAAATTCAATAATTACATTCTGATAGACTAATTATATTAAAATTCAATTTGATTTCATTTATTATCAAAAAAATTTTTGAACGAAAAAAAACTTTAATAAAATAAATAAATTTTTTTTTTGTATATTTAACTTTTATTATCATTGTCAAATATAAAACATGATGCATTTAAAATGAAAAATGTAACCAAAAAGAAAATATATAATCTTTTTTTTTCTCAATTTCAACAGCATTGCAAGGACAGAAAAAAGGTAAATTTAGACAACTATATATTTGCTTCTAATATTAAATTCATTTTGAAAAATATTACGCAAATTTCTCATGTATCACGCCGTAAAATATGCTTAAGAGCACAGATATTAATCATAACTAAATTAATAGCAAGTGTTTATGACATTTAATGTTCTGCCTACTGGCTTGAATTCAACAATGAGCTTAACAACTAAATAATTGAATCATCGTGTTCATTTTAGAGTTTGTGCGTACGCTTAATCTCTGTCCAGGCATTTTCTTCATTTTATTGACGTTAGCATGTTAAGTTGTAAATTGTTTCATAGTTAGCATGTTAATATGATGTGTCAATGTTACTTTTTCTGTGTTGCATCTCGAAAAATAATGTTGATGAAATGTTGCATCTTCTATATCATCATTATTTTGCGTTACTTTTATCTTATTTAGCTATATTTTGATCTAGTAACAATTAATTTACCATCAATATGCTTAAAATATCCGATTTGTCAATGCATTCGAATATGTTAATTTTTCAACTATCGAATGAATAAAGCAATAAGCCATTTCCTTGTTCGGTGTTTTAAAATATGAAACTGAAATTGATTTTAGGCAACTACCATTCGGACTGGAAAATTTTAGAATCGAAATTTCATCTTTGTCTTAGTACTAAGATGAATAAACAGATTTTGAACTTAAAAATATATTTTGAGGCTCTAAGAATTCCGGGCGCGTCTTGAGAAAATATATTGTGGAAACTATCCTCTATTATGGAATTAATCTAAACACTCAAAATGCATGTAACATGTGGTATTATTTTAATGCGTTATTCACCGTGAAAAACAATGAGCTTGAAATCACTGCACTACCATTTAACAATCGTATGACAACGGTTATTAATTGGTATATCAGTTATATTTGTCTTGTGAATGTGTAGCTGCTTGAATTGACATACCAAAGGATGCTTCAAAAATATATAGAAATAAAAGGAAATCAAAAATAACTAATGCTGATATAAAATTTATGACCGAAATTCAATTAACATTAGAATTTTACTACAATCACAAATTCTTCATTAATTTTGTTGTGTGATTTAAAATAATCTCTCTAAAGCACGCACAAAGAAAAAAATTGAAATCCTTTTTTTAATGAAATGACCGATGTTAATTATAAAATTAATCAGACAACAAATTTCTCAAAATGTAAAGAAAAACTTCCATGATATTAATCAAATGTTTTTGATTAACAATATGGACTCAAATTCGTGTTTTATAGTATCAAATTCCATTCTTTTATTTGTATATCAATGCTCTTTTCATTATCTATCTTAGATGTTTTTCTGTAATAATGTGATTTTAATCTGGACTAAAATTTCTAGATCGACAAAGATCTTTTAAAGGAATAATAAAAGAAAAACTTCATTTAAACTATTTAAAAGTAAAAATATTTTAAAGAGAATATTTTTTTAAATATATTCCATTATAAAAATGATGCAACGTTTTATCTACATTATTGCTTCTTAAATTAGGTTAACCATTACGTATTATGTTAGCCCCATTACTGTCAGTAGTTTGGTGCAATATTACCGAGTATGGCCTTTTCATGTGTATCCTTGATATTATATTATTTTGCATGATTGTATAGAAAACTCATGTTTTATGTACCATAAACAAGATCCCCAAATTCTACAGGGGTCTTTCTTGTAGGCTAAGTTTCACATGATTTTTTTTATTTCTTTCTCGTGATGCTTCAACTAATGTTAACAGCGGTACAAAAACATAAATCATATTTCTGTAATATTATTAAAAATTTATACTTGAACATTGAGTAATAATAAGTAAATTTGAGAAAAAAAGTATCTTAAATTCTGTTTTTTTTTTTTCTTCTTTTAAAGCATTAAATTTTGAATAACAATTATTTGTTTTTAAAATTATAACGATATAACACAAATTAATATAGTAATGTGTTAATATTACAATGTTATATTCTTGCAATATCTTACAAGAATAAATAAAAATGGATATAATTTAAAGTCAAAAACAAATAATCATTAACAAATTAGTCTAAAAAAGCACGAAATATAATACATTTCAAGATTTATGAATGAAATCAATTATGATGTATCTAATAAAATAGGATGTAAAATAATAAAATATGTCAGCAATACAAATATTTCATGCATATGATAATATAAGCATAAATTTTATAAAATTGTAAATATTTCCATTCTATTATCATATGGACGATTGCAACTCTATAAAAATAACTAAGAATTTAAAACTTGTATTGATCAATACCTTTTCTTAATTATATTATTTTGTGACTATTAATGAATAGTTAAATAATTATTTAATTATCGTTTATTTTTTGAATAAAGATAAGTTTCAATCCGAAGTTTTTAAAATAGAAACGTACAAAAATTAAAATTATGTATTTCTTCTCATAAGAATAGTTTTTGTTAATTCTTTTTAACTTTATTACCTAGAATATAAAAAAAAGCTATAATCTTTTCATTACAAAAATAAGTGAAAGAAAAATAAAAAATTCTTCTTCATATCTAACTCTAGTATTAATAATGTAATATTAGTATATGTAAAGAAAAATAGGTTCTAAAATTGAGAATCTTCTAGTAGAATTACATTTGAAATTTGTAAGATTTATATTAAATTTTTACCATGATTTTAATTATATCATTCAAGAAAATTTTTGCAAACTTTTGAACCTTTAGAAGTAAAAAAAAAGTCATGAACATCTTTATAAATTAATCTTTATAATTTATTAAATCGATTATGAAATATTTTCAGAGTCAAAAATTGCATCGAATTCTTTTCAAAACATCAACTACTTGTGCAAATTTGATTCAATTTTATTATAATCAGAATCAGTTTGAGTTACTTTGGGGCTTTTGCATTGTGGTACGTTTCAGTGTTAGTTATATGTGTCTTTGCATGACCTGTATTGTATCCCTCCCCCTGCAGCGGTTAGCCATCCCGACCTGTATTGGTGTAGGAGTGAGCCTTCCAGAAGAAGGGCCTTAACCCTTGACCTCGGTAATGGTAAGTGCACCGAGCACCGCCATGCACCATTCTTCGATGATGCACCTCTTCGCGCTGCTAGAAACAGCACCCCTTTTTGTCTTTTTGCATCGTGAACAGACTGTAGCTAGGGTTTTCTTCAATGTCTGTCTCTACTCTTGCACGATAGTGTTTAGATTTGCTCCGAAAGAAATCAGTACGAGTTATTTGAAATGTCAAACCTTATTTTGAGTCATCTGGAGTTCAAGGACGCATCCAAATATTTTTAAAAAATATGCCTACTCTTTATTAACTCTTTGAATGAGTTTTTTTTTTTAAATCATTATTTAGAATACGTTATTTGCAAATAAGTTCAAACATTCTTCAAAGAAAGTAAACTGATGCTGTAAGTTACACGATAATGAAAATCTGTAATTGTAGAAATAAACATTCTAAACAGAAAAACCCGGGATGCAACAGAAAATAGAATGCCAACTTGTGGAATTCGGGAGATAACAACTGGAGGGTTAATGATTGATTGATCGATTTTTTAGGCATTAAGTTTCAACTGAGCCAAACTGAGGATAAACATTTATTAATTTAAAATATAAATATTCGTTTGTTTGAAAAATATGTAATGTTTGTACAACTTATAAATTCGTTTATTTGTAAATATGTAATTAAAAATATGCAATATGTTTTTTTTTTTCATTTGAAGTAGAAAATATATTAAAAATGCAAGTTAAAAATTATGCAAAAATTCGATGTCACAAATAAAGGAGAACACATTAGTATAGTAAGATACGTTAATTATATCGCTCAAATTAGAATAAGCCATTGCAAAATATTTTGTTTTGATAAAGCGCTATCTAAAATTCTTTATGAAATTAAATGTATATTGATTACATAGCATTTTACAAAAATATTGTTTCAGGATCAACTAATCTATCACCAGCTAACATATCATTATCTGAAATATTCTACATTAAATTTGTTTTAATACAATATGCTTGGCATGGAATGATCAAAATATAGAGGTTCCACAACAAAATTCAAAAACGAAAACTAATCAGTTAAGTCAGTCAAAAAGTTAAGAAATTTAAGTTATTCATATAAAAATTAGCTATTTAGGTTGACAAGAGTTAAGAAAATAAAAATGATATCAATACTTGTAGGGAAGATTAAAGAAAAAGACAATTAACTGTAAAACTAATGGTATGATTAGTTGATTTAGAGACTTGCTAATAATAGAAGTTACAAGATATTTCTGAGAATTTCTAATATGATCTAATTTAAATTTTAAAAGTAAGGTAAAAACAAAACAAAAAACAGCTTACTTTACTTTACTTTACTTTAGTGAGCAATATGTAATCAAATTTAATGCTCCGTTATTAATTTTCAAACAATTGATTTAAGATCAATTCATTATTTTGACTTCTTTTTGAGAAAATATAAAGGGGCTTGAATTTTTAATAATAAATGTTAAGATAAGGCATTTAAAATAAGATTTAAAGGGAAAAAAATATTTTTTTAAAAAGAGGTATATTATTTCATGAAACTATGATAAATAATTTAAATTTCAAGTAATAAAAGCACTTTCTAATAAATTGTCTTTTGCCTCAATATTTTTTCATTGCCAGACTTTGAGCTCTAGACTCCTTGAAATAAGGTGACTTACTTTTAGCAATTTCACACATTCTGCTACCATTTGATTATTTACGTATTATAATCTTTTTTTTTATCAGTTTATGCTTCAATGTTTTGAAATTTTTCATTTGTCTATTTCATAAACAACTATTAAAGAGATATTGGCATGCTGAATTTTTCTCTCTGACACATTTATAGTTTCTCTTTTTCGCACCAGTAAGTAATGGGATTGCATTATTTTTCCCACATTAATTGTTTTAAGCTTTATTAACGTATGAGACAACAGTTTTTGAAAATATATCCTTAATTGATTTGCATATATTTTATCTAAAATTACATTATTCTACTACGCTTTTCTTTTGAGCCCTTTTTCGTTTTTGATGACATTCTTTGCGATGTTGCGAAAATAAATTGTAAGCAAATACCGTGCAGATGTATATATATATAACATGTAAACAAATCGAAAATGTTTCTCATCTATAAAGTCACGCAAGTTATTATTCCACGAAAACTTTTTTTAATCAACTTCTTTTACTTAAAAATATTTACAATCGCTTAGAAAATCTAAATTTGCTTAGAGGTTTGCGTGTTCTTTGTATTGAAATTATAAATATATAATTTCTTTTTAAAATATCTTTTGTGTATAAAGGTCTATAAATGATTGCCTACTATTTTATTTAATACCCTTTTAAAGTTCACTAAATTTTTTATAGTCTGATTTCATTTTTTAAATTTTTTTATTCAAATACTAGGTTTTTCTTCATAAAATAAAAATAATAAAATTTGTCAATTAAGCTTAAAAACTTTTTACGGCATAAAACCTTTTATAGATCAATAAAAAATTATAAATAAATAGATTGAGAACGTATATAACATGCAAACATATTGAAGATTTTTCTAATCTCCAAAGTCATGAGAGTCATTATTCGGATTTTTTTTTTTAATTTTATTTCCTCCGAAAATGTTTGAAATTGCTTTGGGGTTTTCGTGATCTTAATATTAAATTTTTACTAAAAATATTACAAAACCATTTTTTAAAGAAAATTTCAAAAAATATATTTAAAAATATCTTAAATTGTATTCAAAATGCAAATTTTTCTAGAAACTGTACCTTTCTTATCAAAGATTCAATCATTTTAAATTATATTTGAATCGACTGCTTCTTGATTTTTAAGATAATAATCTATAAAATAAATTTCTATTTGCAAACATTAATTCGAATTACATCAAAGGCCATAAAAACAATTTGAACGACATTCTGCGAGCAATAAAACTCAAAAATGTGAATCTCAGTCACAAGTAGCTGCTGATTTTGCAGCAAGATTTTTATATATATTTTCCACGGTTTATTACGATTTTTGAAGAAAAAAAAACATTTACAATACTTCAAAGCTTTGGAAAAACAAGAAACATTACTAACTTTATAACAATCTGTTTATAATTTACTTACAGTTTTTATAATTTACAACTAAAAGCAATTTCAGTTCTTTATCGATCAGCTATTTAATAATTCTTTATGATAAATGGTTTGTTTCAAAATACATTATTTCTAACTGATATTCTAACTATGTTTAATGATGTAAACTGATTCTGTATTCAGTTTCTGGATTAAGAAATTAAATAATCTTGCTATCTTTTTTTAAAACTAATAACCCTCATAAATATATATATGAGTCCTTCTTTTTACTCATAACTCATTTTTTTCCTCATAAGATCTTATGGCAAAGTTTTGAAATCTATTGACCTGATGCATAAAGCAACATCAGGTATTTAAAAAATCCTACTCGATAACAACAAAAAACTTTGAGAGCTCTCATTTAGATGATGCATCTCGAATTTAATTCACAAAATGAATACTCACATATACACACTCAATAATCATAATTTTTGATCGTTATTTAAAAATGCATAAAAATGTGCACTGTCTTCCACTCTTTCATACTGCCAAATTGAAACACTTAATCTTACGAGTTTTCTTTGAAATATGTGCCACAAACCTGATTTTTTTTACTCAATACATTTATAATTAAATGCGTCTCCGTTTCAATAGACTTCAAATGCAATTTTCAGAAGTGCGCATCGGTTATAAATGAAAAATAAATCCGCTAGAAAGTCAAAGAGAAGAGACTATGGTTTTTTTTCTTTTTCAATATATTTCTTTTTAGTGCCCGCTCTTCCCTCTAAAAAACCATTTCGTAGAGTCTAGCTAAGATAAGCTCAAAGAAGAACCATTATTGGTATTGTACACACTTGTTTTTTTTATTTCCGTCCCAGGAATTTTTTTTTTTAGTTTCTCTCATTCCTCGCGAAAAAGGCGCAAGAGATTTTCAGAAAGCTCCTTACGATTTTTAGCTGCTATTCTTGAGACGAAAACAGTTTGCGCTTTTCGTCTTTAGGGTCGAGGAAAGTAAGTAAGCAGAAAGGAAAAGTTCTTGGTCTGGGGTTTGATTCTGGAGTAAAAGTGTGATCTTTCGACTTCTTCACTGTGGAGCGGATTAGCATATCTTACCGCAAAGAAAATTTGCACAGCAAAAGTTACAAAAAATGTAGCTCCTCGAAAGCAGAGATAAACCAATACAGTTGTCATAGAACCATCTCAATGAGATGTAATATGATATGTCAGTAAAAATATGAAATATCGATTGAAATGGCATTTTTAAATTTGAACTCTATGTATTTGAACAATAATGTATTTAATCTTAAATTATATATTCAGTAATATTCAGTTTAAGTTAAACATTAATTTATGCATATTAAATTATGTATTTGTGTATACAAATTATATATTAAACATATCAGCAATATTAATAGGCTAGTCTTATATTCAATATTTAAAAATACAATGCCAGAAAAACATTTCGATCATTTTTATGATGTTAATCCACCCAAATTTCATATTCAAAGATTTCAATGATAACCATTATATATTATGAGAAATTTTTCATGCATATTGTATCGTCATGCAATACACGATAAAGGCTGTCCAAAGTATTTTTATGAACTATTTATAGTTGCGATTATCGTTGATATCGTTAATAATTGAGTATTTTGAAGTTATAAAAAAGTTACCATTAGTTATATAGCTTTCAAACAAAATTTTCGATGAATACTAATTTCGGATACGCTAAGTATTTGTAGCACAAATTTGAATCAACAGCCCTTTAATCACTATGAGCATCGTATGATCATCAAATTATTACTCCTTAAATTTATAAACTAAAATTCAATCATTAGAAGATGCTGCATTCGGTACAAAGATTACACATAATCCATAGATATCTTATGTGTGTTATGAATTATTTATTAACTGGGACATTGGACAGCAGATTCCAGAAACAGAGTTTGTCATCTAATTAGAAAAAGAATACATTTAATCGATCAAAATAACTATAGTGTTAATATTTGCCTAACAGGATAGCATTCACTGAAATTCAAAGCTTTTCAATTCATGAGTTATATTTAAAGGTGTATTATTTAACTTTGAGTAAATTACTTTTTAAACCTGGAATATTACTGCAAAGATTACATAATTGTCAATACATTTATGTAACAACATACATTGTTACATTCTGCATTTTTAAATGAATCAGTTTATCTTACAACACATATCGTTTTAATTTCTTTTCAAATGAATTCATAGACTAGATACCCAATGTCAAATTCTGTACACAAAAATTTGTCAACTTAATTAGTTTTCATTCCTCCACATGATTGAAAAAGTCAGTTTTTCTAATATTGTGAAAATTTCAAAAGCTTGTAAATAAAATTCTGTAAGATTTTCTTAATGGGTTTATAGATCTGAGCTTAGAAATAATATCAACGTGAAATTCAACTTCTTCGAATCTCCAAATTTTAAAATTTTGTTCATGTATAAAAATAAAACAAAACTAATTAATTTATATGTGTCACCGAAATTAACTTATTTAAAATATTGAAGTTCATTTCAATTTCTAATTTTGATTCCCATTAGTGAACAGTTTTAAAATATTAATAGTACATGTATTAGTTAAAAATTTATTCCTATTTCAAATATTTTTAATAATGACTTTTTTATTATATAATTACTGTTTTTATTGACTGTTATTTTCTGCTCTTAAAGTATTTGAAAGGGTTGTTTTCACGTTAACTTGATGTTTCTTGCTGTTCTTAATCTAAACCAGTTCAAGTGATGGATCTTTTTTTCATGATTGCAGCCATAGCAGCCAACAATCTGAGCAAATCCCTTCCGAATGCGTCCTCGGATTCGGACCTGTCACGGGTACGACAACAGAGGAAGTCCCCATCCCTTAGCAATGTTATTTCTGAATCTCACTCCCGGCAGAAGGAAAACAACTCGGCCAAGTTGCTCCTCAAAGAAATGCACTCGCACAAGCTTTACATGGGGGAGAAGGTTGCACAGGTCAGTTTTTCTTTTTTTCTCCTCGTAACTAGTTTTATTGTGTATTTTTATTTGTACTTTTTATATTGAAGATATCATACTTCATTCAGAAGCTTATAAATGTTTGATCTTTAATTAAAATCACTATTTAATCCGAGAAATTAACAGGAAGGCTACTCTCAACTGTTTTCGAAACTCTAAAAAATATTGTTCTTTCTCAGTATTTCTTCTCGCTGGGAGACACCTCAAAAATGATGAGAAACTTCCGATATGGTGATTGGTTTTCACCACTTAGGTGTAAACAGAAAAAGGTGGCGAATTTATTATCTCCCATTGATGATGAAACATACCTCCCACGGGGAGAGTTGTACCGTGGCCGATGATGGTTCTTACGATTCAACCACAATTCCCACCAGTGTAGGGGTCGCCGGAGTACAGTCATTCAGTTTCATCCGTGTGCCTTAGGATGGAATGGAGTAGTCAATTTTTGATAATAACTATTTAGTTAGAATTACGAATTTTTAATCCATTTATAACTGAATATTTGAGATGCATATATTAATTAATTATATATAAGGACTACATGTAGCGTATGAAAGTATCAATAATTCCGTCGCAGAATTGTATAATTAATTAAATTATTAATCACAAATCGGTCTTTAATTGAATAAAAAGCAAATATATATATAGGATAAACTTTATATCGTTACTATTTCATGATATAGTGGCTCATTACCACTTTCTATTTTGATGCAACTAATGGAGTTACCTTATTAATATCAAGTTTTATGTTTACATTATCCATCTCCCAAGAAGGATAATGTATTTCCCATTATTCTTCTTGGGAGTCATTGTAAGATTATATGATTGCATTTTCGTTTTCGAGTTTGTTTTGTGATGAGCAAAAAGTGACTTTGAAAATAATTAAATAATTGTTCCTGGAACGCGTCTATTATTTTATCTATTATCTACCTCATAAAGAAGCCTTAAAGATTCCCGCCCTTCTATATTGTGAAAGTGCATTCGCTCAGAGCAATAATCTCAGCTTATACTTACAGAATTATAATTGGGAATTTCAGTATTTCTAAAAATATTACAACTTTTTTGGGATTTGCAAGCGTTTTTATTGATTCGGTTCATCATTAGAATTCAAAATGATTGTTATTTTGCTGAACTTTATGTAGAAAATTATTCATTCATTCTATGAATGGAGGACATATTTATTGATAAGAACAACGGATAATTATCAATAACTCTTCACATTTTAGAGTTCCGAATGGGTTTTATTTGTTGGATATAATGCCAAATTATTATTTTTTCTTTCTTCACGAATAAATAAGAAAAATGGGATTAAGAGCGAAAAAACACATTTCATTTCATATAGTATTACTTATAAAAAAGAACTTTTTCACTTAAGAAAAAGTCATTGTTAAGCTTTAAATTTCATCTTAATTTCTTTTCAAAATTTTAAAACACTTTTCAGATTGAAACAAATTATAAAGAAAATTTTCATGATTATTCACTGCGTATATCAAAAGAATATAAATAAAGTAAAATAAAATCATTATTTGCTTTAAAAAAATAATAAAAGAATGGTACGTTAATATTTCTAGCAATTTTAATAGAGAATCTCTTATGCCCTGTAGTTATCAGAATAAAATAAAAAGGAATCTTTCGAGTCTTTTAAATTCGATTCTCTAAAATAATTTTATATAAAACAAAATTGCTTTATACAGGGTAGCTATAATTAAGCTTCGACCATAAACAGGGCCTTACTACGCAAAAATGAAATTGGATTGCAACGAAATTTTTTGGTATATAGCCTATACATGAGATGCACTATTCATGATGAGGAATTTTGAAGGAAACAAATTTAATTCCGAAATATTAACAAGGCGCTTTTTCGAAAAAACATTAGTTTTAATATAATAAACGACCGAAACTGAATAGCGAAGTAATATTAACATTTATTGACTAGTTTCTGATCACCTTGTCATCGAACCATATTAAGTAAAGATAAGGAAAAAATAAAAGCACGCTGTTTGAGAGATAAAGAAAAACAATGCGTTTGCACCAACAAGAACAGAGTAGGATGAAATTGCATAAGAAGAATTGTTATTAATCGCATCCAGGTCGATGTAGGAAAAGGCGCTCCATGTGATGCCTCACATTCATCAGCAGAATTTCAATTTGATGGGCAGTGTGTTCAAAAGCAGATCGTAACTGATCAGTAGTGAGTTTTCGCACATGAAGCATTTATAAAGCTCTTTAAGTCATTTAAGATACCGTCATCGTTACAGCCGGAAACACCGACATAAAACATGACAATGACGGTAAAGGTTTCTTAGCCAAATCTGTCTTACATAAACTTTCTTCTTCTTCACAAGCATGCAAATCTCGAAGATTTTGTCTTAGAACTGACAGCTTTTCCCTGTTTTACATTATATTAATCCTTTTTGTTTTAGATTGTTATTATCTGTATTCCATTTTCGATGGAAAAAGCGTCTTCTAATGGACATCTTGAATTTTTTTTTTTCGAAATTCTGTGAGCGCATCTCGCGTATAGTCTATATACCAAATTTTACACTCTGCATACCCATTTGCTTTGCATGATGCTGTTTATAGGGTAAATTTAATTATAACGATCCTGTATATTTACTATAAAGTATTTAATCATAAAAATCCATATTAAATGCTACTCTTAATAGTGAGTTTCCCCATTTTTTATTGCTATTATTAGAAAAAAAGTCGAAGAATAATTTTTCTCATTCTAACACTTCATCAAAATCGTCAAATGATCTTTATACATTTTTGAAGTGCTGACTTACATTGGGAAAGTACATTTTATTAAGAATGCTACCTTTGAATAAATGATAGATGGCATTATAAAACAAAGATGGCATTCCATAATTTGTTTTTTAAATGAATATTAAAATATAAAATCCTTTGGGATTCAATACAGTAATGTGAAGTAGAATTTTTGTAGAATACGATGATGAAAGCATATTTAGTAATGTAACATCATTGATAAACTGAGTTATATTTAATTTTTTTTTAAAGTAACTGAGTTTGTCATGTATGCTTACTTTTGAATAATTCATGAGCTAACTGAAGTTCACGAACTGCTCACATTTGTGTGATTTATGTCTAGACTTAAGAAAAACATTCCAACTTGATATCTAGTTAAAGGATATGTCTGGAAAAGGAAAAGAAACATTATCGGCGACATTTTTTTACTCACTTTTAAAGTTGCATTATCTCGAATGCGCAATCGTATAAATTAATAAAAATTTAAGGATGTTTGCTTTTTGGTTTAAGTAACATTTAATTTTATAAATTCAATACATTTGTTATCATTTTAAATATTTTTCACTGAAAATGACAATTTTTAATAAGGTTTAGCAATTTTTTATTTTTCGTCTTTTAATAGATTTAAGATTAAAACTATTTTCTAGCCATAACTTATTTTTCAACAATAAAATTAATAAGTAGTATAAAAAATTAATTCAATTCCTTCCAAGACCAACCAAGAAAATTTTTATTTTAGTTACTTTTTATGAAATAAGTATCAAAAAATTATTGATTTTCTCAAGAATTGAACTATTATTCTTCACCTTCACGTGAAAAATAATCTTGGATGCTGCTTATATCCTTACTGAAATAATTGCATGTTGCTACTTTCTGTTGATTTCAATTTCATTACAAATTGCTAAAACTCTTTTTTAAGTATTAAAAATCAATTTAATTTAATTAATAAATTAATATTTGAAAAAGGCTGTATTAACATCAAGTGTCATCCACTACAAGTTTCAAAAATATATATTTGAACTTAAATGGAATCATAAAAAGTATTTTATTAACGACTGAAAATTTGAATAAAATATGCAAACAAGCATATATAGAGAGAGTGTAAACTAACAGTAGAAATTGGGAGGGGGGGACTTCTGATTGAACTTTTCTTAAATAATGATTGGTGAAGTAACGTTATAAACTAGTTAATTTTAACTTTTTTAAAATGTATTTTGTTTAAAATGTTCATTCTCTAATTTATATCATTTTTATCTTGAACAAATATCGTGGAAAATTTTACACAAACGTTCTTATTTTACTTCTACAAAAATTGCTCGTTTGTTTAATTGTATTTTTTACTCACTTTTTTAATTCTTGGGGTAAAAAAGGAAATATTGTGTTTGAACAAAATAATACGTATTTATGCTTTAGAAATATATTGCTGTTTTTTAAGATTGATCAAAATGTTCGTTTCTTGTATTTCCTCACGATGCCTAATAAGACGTTAAACGTCATAGAAAATAATAATAATGATTATATTAATAAAATAATTAATATTAATATATTAAAAATCTGTTGAAGTAAAACTGAAAATGTGAGATATACGGGATATTCATTTTAATGATGCCTTGTTGCTAATTTTTAAATAGTAGGAAATAAATGTATATTTCTAAGTAAAGAAATCCTTTAAATAGCGAAAAGAATTATGTATATTATGTTTTACTAATAAATATTCTACTGAAACAAGTAAGAAGTCTAAATTTCGGTATAATTCACAATACTTGTTAGCTATATTTAGAAATAACATTTGATATACTAGCATTTTAAATACGAATTTTCGTATTTAAAATGCTATTAAAATTCTAATATGGTCGAAATCTTCCAGGACTTATTAACTGAAATGTTACTAAGATTGTAACAATATCTTTTTGAACTAAAAGCAGTCTATTACTTAATTTTCATAAAATAATTATTTTCATAGTTGAACAATATTTCAAAAACAATGAAAGTCAGTCGGACCAAATTCGGAAATTTGTGGATTGGCCCCCTAGATCGTATGATTTAACACCACTGGATTTTTATGGTATTATTTAAAATCAAAGGTATATAAATAAGCCCACAATCACGCATATATTTAAGGACGAAATTCAACCCCTCATCAACACATCTCAGCCACGTTTATGCAAAATTATTAGGAATATGATATAAGGGATTAGGATAAACTTCAACAAAAAAATGTGTATCTGGTAGCAAAGCGGATGTGGCCATTTTCCCTATATATTCCATACAAAACATAGTCATGTGTAAATTACGATTTAATAAAAATGCAACAATTTAAAGAAAAACTGAGTTTTTTTTATTAAATTCAAATCTTGCGTTAACAGTTTGTTCTATCGTATAACACTCTATATTTATTAACCCTAAACTATCAGCTATCAAATGGATTTTGTAAGATTATCAACACTTTACTGCATAAATGGTAGCAAATTCAAATTTTGCTTTAATTTTGATACATCCTTTATTTTATATTTTATATAGAAATTTGTATAATTATTCCGAACATTGTCTCTATAAGCATTAACAAATATTCATCGTAAATGCAATTTCAAATAAATTACGTTCAGCCAAAATTGTTTACCCGTCTCACAAAAACACATAACTTTACCTTTCCTACAATTTAATCAACAATCGAATTTCTGTTGTACCTTTAGCAGTTCGGGCATCGATTCGATAAGTATATAAGCAGACGTTTCTCGTGGTAGAAGGGAATAAATTGCATCGTAAATGGCTCTCGTTATGGAAGAGCCTTTTTATACTTCGGTCATTATATCGGTCTTCAAATGTCAACTTGATTTATAGGGTCGCTTTGTGAATTCTGCAATATCAGCTAGCAGCAGCGTTTAGAACTCTGGTAGGCTCTGGAGTGAGATAATCTTGTTACGCGTTCCTAGCTTGTTATTATTTGGCCTTTTTATGCCAAGTTATTAATTAATAGCGAGCAAATGTTCTTTGCTTTGGATGAAACACAAGCTATGACAACCTTTTTATATTCCTTATTTGGGAATTTGCACAAAACTATTAGAAATAAATGCACTTCGAAAATGATAAATAATATTAATGTATATGGATGACAATGCATGATCAAACAATATTAAACTGAGAAGATAAATGATAAGGGAATATAAAGTATTATAAATATTGCAAGAAACTCAATCACTGGAGGGTCATTGCATATTTTCATAAGAGACAATGCTGAGGTCAATATTTATAATTAGTTAATATACTTTGAGCTTTTTTAAAGATATCGTTTTCATGTCTTGTATTAATAAAATATTAACTCTTTTATTATTTTGCTTGTACTTCAGTGTGAACAAAATCCGATGCACATACAATGCAACTAATATTTATAGCAAAGGATTATGTTTTGGCATAATAAATTAGCTTGGTATAAACATCTGAAATGAAAACTAACAATATATTAAATGTTAGTATTCATCGGATTGCGAAAGAGGAATAAACAAGGGAATTAATATTTATTATCAAAAATAAAAATATGAATAAGAAATCTTTCTACTGTCTGTAATCTCAATTTTTATTAAGAAATCTTTCTATTGTCTGTAATCTCATTTTTTATTAAGAAATCTTACTATTATATATAATCTCATTTTTTTATTAAGAAATCTTTCTATTGCCTGTAATCTCATTTTTTATTAAAACGAGAGTATCACATCAAAAAATTAAAGGCTATCAAAAAATAATTTTAAAAACCATTTAAAAATCATTTTTCCCTTGCTTTAAATATTTTTAAATGATATAAAATTTAACAGAAGATTTTAAGTAAATATATATATTTACTTCATAAAATATGAAAAAATCTATTTTGAACGGCAGATTTAGATCATTCATAACCATTAAAAACTAATATTCAAGTTTTGAATCAATTTGTAAAGAACAGGAAATCTCAGGTTCCAAGTTAACGAAATATTTTTCTATATCAACAAAATAAAATAAAATCATTTAAATATCTTTTCCCCCCTTATTTCGTCAATTCTCTAGCCAAAAACGATTCTCGAAGCAAATTATAGGCGTATCTACAACATTTGAGTAATTATCAGTAAAGATTCCTTACTTTCAAAGTATTCGTGAGTGGAATTTGAAAAAATCTGTTAAAAAATGAATCTGTAGAAGAAAACTGCTAAAAGTCTGTTTACTAATTTCTATTCCGATTGAGCTCATAATATTTAAGCAGTAGACTTTATTAATATAGATCAACTCTTGAAATCCTAAAGGCATTGATTAATGCATTCATTATTCCTCATATATCAACGCTTACAATGAGTTTTACGATAAAATATTTGTGCGAGCTCAACAAGTGTTTGAATTGTCTGCAATGAACAAATTTAGTACATTAGTGTAAACATCATAATTCGATTTACTGTATGAATAAGAATTTAAAGTTGCTTCAGTTACTGTACTAGATTTTTAATATCATTTTCTATATATCATTAGGTTTATAGTTTAAAAGAAGGGAATCTTTGGAATCCTAATACGATTATAAAAAACTTCATATTAAAAATATAATTGAAGTTTATCTGTATTACTTTGGGTTATTTTAATTTATAATGTCACATAATAATCTAATTCTTCGCGATGTACAGCTATTTTGAATAAAGTTTACTGAGAAATATTTCTAAAAAAAAACTTCCCAAGATTTTATCACCTCAATTTATTTAGAACTATGCAAAATATTGTTTTTTTCCTTCTTTATGTCTTTCTCTTCTTTTAATAAATTAAATAAGAATTTTTTTAAAGAATTTTTCTGAAAACTTTACAAGTGATTCTCATACTAATCTATAATAATCAGTTTAGAGGGAAAATTTAAGAGGAGCGAGATTCAAAAATATTCCTCGCCATCTAATAGCAATAAAAAATTAAGATAATAATAACTTAAAAATTAAAAAACCCGCAATAGTTAAGATTTTTTTTCTTAATCCATTCTTAATTTAAACTCACTGTTTGCTTTTCATGGAAAAGTTACAAGTATTTTCAGAAATTTTTGTTTTAATGGGAATATTTACTAAAATATGCTAAACGTGAAAAATATCTAAAACAGCATATTGCAATTCAACCACTGTATCAACAATACAATGCCTTGGAAACCAGTTTATCGCTCGGAATATTAGCTTATCAGATTGTTAAATTATTTATAATATATTTATTCAAATGCTTTCTTAGCCACTTGATAAGATAAACATATATGAATTTCATGGAATTAGTCAGTAATAAATTACTGCACGTGCAAATTCAAATATTGAGCTCACTACAAAACAAAAATATATTTTGTTTTGGAGTTATTGACCTAAGAATTTAATCGCGTGATTTTCGTCCATTATCGTATACTAAGGAAGTAAGCGTCTGCCTTTTACAGCAGTTTAAATGAAGAACTAGACAGAGAAATTTCTATACCAGGAAAGACAATGTGGAATTAGGAAATACATTCAACGGGAAAATATGTTTTTAGTATCCTGACTATCTTGGGGCAGAGAGTTACCGGTAACTTCTGGACCCTTATAAAGTAAACTGTAAGAGATTCAGCGCGATGGCCAATGTTTTTAATAGGACCATGGTGCCTTGGGATTATATTCCATTAGAAATGACCATGTACAAATAAAAAATGTTATAATAATATTAAAATAAATATCAGACTTTAATTCTGTTACAAT
Organism: Argiope trifasciata; assembly: GCA_026543055.1. Taxonomy (NCBI): domain Eukaryota; kingdom Metazoa; phylum Arthropoda; class Arachnida; order Araneae; family Araneidae; genus Argiope; species Argiope trifasciata. The sequence continues at coordinate 2,565,953 of JAPMOQ010019505.1, forward strand.
TTGTTACTTAAATATGCTTTGATGATGGAATCGTAAGCATCAAGTTGTAAATGAGAGATTAAATTGCTAAACGCAAGCCATATTACCCACAAACAAGCTGTCTGCCAAAAGCAGCTGGTAACAATAAATTGCTAAAACAATGGACTTAAATTACTTTTTTTCCTTAAATTTCATAATTAATAAATAATGGATTTCTTGATTTTTCATAATGCTTTCCAAATTGATAGAAATGACATATCAGATACAATAGCCGGCAGCAGCATCTCCATATATGTAATAATATATCCTAATCTAATTTAAACTCTATCTTAATTTCTTATCTTTATCTTCTTTAACCAGTATTAACCCTCTCCATTTTAAAATGTTCTTTTTTCCCAGATGCAAATCCAACTTTTTCAATTTAAATATTTCGAGGCGTGATCTATAAAACTGCTCACCACAGTATTTTCTGACACCCCAAGTAAGGGTTTCCAAATCCTTAAAGCTTCCAACATTCTTTTAAAGATACCTAAAACTCTCCTGCCTAAATCGACGCATTTTAAAGAAATCCCTATTAAAATGTCATTGAAAAATGCAATGTATATCGCAACGTAAACGGGACGTTACGTTTCATTACCATATATATACATATGTATAATATATAATTTAAACTTAATTAATTTCCTAATTTTTAGCTCAATTCGGCATATATTAACTTCATTCTAAAATATTCTCTTAATTCCTGATCCCATTACACTTTTGATAATTAATTAATGCAACAGAAAGCATTGTAAAAATACTTCCTTCGGCGATTCCCATGTTTCAAGTAAAGGGATAAAAATTGCTAATTTAAACAATTTTTTAAAAGAATTCCTATAAAATTCCATTTACTTAAATTCGACACGTGTAGAAAATCCCCATTAAAATTTCACAAAATATATTCATAGGGATAAAATTTTCCTTAGTTTTGCCACATTTCTTTTTGTGTCGTTCTGTGTTGTGATTGTCACTTCTTCTTGTTCACAAAATCATGCCTCCCGAGAAGGAAATAAAACGAAGTTGAAAATTTAAAATATCTTTTCTGTCTTCGACCACGAATCTGCACCAAAAATTATGCTTTATATAATATATATAATAAGAATCTAGTAGAATGCACTCCTGAATAGTTTTGGATATCTTTAGAATCATAAAAAAAGAAAATTAGTTTAAATTCCCTTGTAAAACAATCCCTCTCGTTATACACATTCATCTCAATTCACATTGAAATTATTTATCATAAACTTTAACATTAAAATTATGTCGTACTCCTCCTTAAATACACGTTATCATGAAAACTTCAATAAAAATGGAAACCACATTTTTATCTGCTTTATGAATAACCTTTAATGTCAAAAAACTCTGAAGTGCAAAAAAAAAAAGCATTTGAATTGAAAACGAATCTAAAAATACCAAATGTGTTTCTTTTTTTTTGCATCTGGCAGAAGAGATATTGAAGCTTCGTGACAATCATAATTACGTGAGCATGTCAGCATCCTTGGCGTTCGAAACTTCAATTCGTGCAGTCACTCTCAGGAGGACATTGTTACTCTTAAAAGCTTTTCTTCTTCACTTTTTTTATGTATGTGTCATTGTAAGATTTAACACTAATACATTTTGACATTGAAAATATTTAATAAATATTTCGGTTATTTTTACAGTTGCAGATTTGGAGTAACAGTAAATACGATTTATTATATTCCACTTATGTTCTGAATAGGTTTTTGTTCTTTTTGTTTATCATAAATAAAACCATGAGCTTATAATTCAAACATTATATAGAAAATTTCCCATTTTTATCCTCAGTGTTTCTATTTCATACTTTTTAATTGAAAAAAAAAAGTTTAATGTTGGATAAAATTAGAAAAACGAATTGTGTTTTTAGTTTCTTTTAGCTACAAATCCGGTAGCTAAAAGAAATCATTCTACAAATTAAAATCATTTCCCATTTATATGATCCTTCTACCTGATTTGTAGCTAAAAAAAATTCTTTCTTTTAGCTACAAATCAGGTAGCTAATTTAGTTTTCATGCGCTCAATTGCATTTAAATATTCTAATTGAATTATGGCATTTATGTTTCGCGAATATTTTTTAAAATGTTCGTATCATGTCGATAGATTTTTAGAATGTTAAAAGTTTTCTTTTTGAAGAATTTTTTTCATTA
>JAPMOQ010019505.1:2568142-2583965 GCA_026543055.1 Argiope trifasciata
TATAATTTAATATTCTTGATATTTCTTTTTTATAATGCTTGCTTTAACTGATTATAAACCACAAAAAGTTTAGAATGAACAAATCATAGACTTAAAAGGATAAATTACGTCTTGGATTCTTATTAGATATTATTTGATATTTATCACGCCTTTTTAGGCAATGGCTATTGTTTTATTATTTTATAGTGGATAAATCAATCTGAATGTTAATAAGTATTGCGGATAGAAATTTTTATAAATTTATTTGAATGTGGAAATTCTGCTCTTTTTATGATCCTTCAAAAAAAAGAAGCTTTATGAAATAAAATTGAATACTATGTATGAAATTTTTTATAATCAAATTCCATGATAAAACTCTTTTATGCACCTAAAATATATTTTCAATAAAAAAAATTTTTAAGTATTATTGTAAGGTTTTCTAATACTTTTTGATGGGCCTAAAACCTAGTAGTAATAACAGTAAATAATGTTGATGTAGTCATATTGAAAAGTGATAGCATAGTACCTAGTTAAATGATATTTATTATGTTTAAAAAATAATAAATTAGAATAAATTACTATTAGCTTCATGACTAATCTTCAAAGTTGTACTTTTGCTAAATCAGTGGAATTTTATAACTTTTTAAACTTCTTTCTGAATTTTATTAAATTACAAGGTAATAAAATGGAAAAAATATCATATCACATCTAAGTTTGAGTAATAAAAAATAAAGGAAAGATCCTTTCATTTGAGTTTGTCCAAGAGCACAATTAAGCTCTAAACCATAGAGAAAATAATTATAAAATTTAAACAGTTAAGGAATTATATATCTCTTTAATTCTAACACATCAACTGTGAAAATTCTCTAACCTTTCCAGAAAATTGAACGTAAAAATTCAATTGCTTGTAAACAGTTATTTTGATTGTTTCATTTTAAACTACATGAAGCAATTCGTAAGTATTTTAAGTATAAATAGTGAAAAAATGTTCCTTATAATTTTTAAAGGGGAAAAAGGTACAATTTTTCCTCTTTTTTCCGTAAATAAGCGTATTACGTTTACAACGCAGTATCTCCTATTTTTTTAAAAAAAAAAAAAAAAAAAAAAAAACGGTTTTATTCTTTGCATCAAAATAAATAATTAAATAAAAGATAAAAATGTTATTAGATTTAATAATATACCCGTGCAAATCCTTGATGAGCAAAAATAATTTATCTCTGAGCTGAAATAAGGAGAATTTTTTTTTTCGGAGCTCTATTTTAATGAGCAATAATTCCTCAAAGCTGCAAAAAAATTATTCCATTCTATTACCCTAAACCACTTTTAATTCCGTTGACCTACTTCTTTCCTGGGCCATATTTAGTAGTCTGGTCGATTTCGCATTTCGAGGTTACAGTTTGGAGCGAAAGCATAAAACTACTGACAAAACAATTGATTTTATCCATGATGGTGGCTTTTATCTGGTCCAAAGGTTTCAGCGGCAGGAAAAAGCCAAGAGCTTGTTAAAGCTGAATTCCCTCCCATTTAAATATCACTGTGCTCATAATTTTTCCCGGTAACGAAAATATTGTCAATATTCGTTTCTTTCAAAATTGTCAATATTTAGGTAACATTGGGTACCTAACATAAAAGTAACATTTGTTCAAAACATTTCATTAAAATTAATCTGATATATACGCTACATTAAATTTATTTATATAAAATCAATAATTAATACAGAAATGGCATATTTTAATTTTCTAACTATACTCATATTTGATTTCAAATACTCAAATGTCGACGAGATTTCAGAAATCAGAAACTCTATGGGATTTTGAACTAAGAATAAAGTAGTCATATGATTTATATTAATTTCAAGTGAATCAATTCAACGTCAACTATTAAATTTCATTAGTTTGTCACACTAACTTCATAATATATCTAATGTTAACTGCAATATATATTCTATGCTTTGATAATTATTATGAATCATTCTACTCGTTTTTGATGACTTTAGAATTTAGGACGTCTGAGCTTTAGAATTCAAATTCAATGTAATTTCTTATTATTTTGCTAAATTTCCCATTTTCAAATCAAGAATCTGTATTTGCTACTTTCTCCTATACAAAGTATTTAAAAAAATTATTATATCAAAGAGTCCGATCTCGAGATTTTAATAAACTTCATTTATCAGACCTCTATGAATTATGCCAAGAAACATTTTGTTGTCATTATGTCTGTGAACATGATAACTCAAAAACCTTTTGAGTTGGGTAAATGAGATTTTATGTATGGTAATACAAATAAATTTGAAGATTTCTATCAAATTTTAAATGAAATCCATTCTGAGTAATCTCTTTGAATTTGATAACAACAAAACACTAAGAGCTGCGTGGATAAAATTTATTTAGCATCAGAAATATTAATACTTATAATTTTGTCTTACCTAAATCCGTCTTATAATGTTATTCTATAGTTTATACTTTCTATTAGTTTATACTTTCACATATATGTAAGAGCAATGGCTTAATCGATTGAATTCAGTTGGTTATCTTTTGACTGCAACCGTAGTTTCGTATATTTCAGAAACAATCGATTTGGATAAAATAATCCAAAATGCATAGTCTCGATATATTCAGTAAAAATGCAAGATTCATGCGAAGGATTTATATTTTGTAACTGTCTTTCGTCATTGAAATGCAATTTATTCGCAGTCATATCCATGGTTCTTAATTTTATCTAGAGGAATGAGGATAAGACATTTATCGGAGAATATACGAGAAATTTTCAAAGAGACCGCATTCGTTGATAAAAAAAAAGTGTATATGCGCGTGTTCCTACGTTTAGTATCTTACTTACAACCATAAAATATGAAACGTAATAACGACTCAATGCATTTCTACGTTCCCATTTTAAGATTAGTAGAAACATTTTCAATTTTAAGATTTTGTATTACTTTGGTTGATTTTTCGTCCATATTTAATATTCCTCCGCAGTATTGTTTCTAATAATTGAAGGGGAAACTTTTTGCACTATCATGATGAACAAACAAATGTTCTTCTAAAGAAATTTATTTAGTCCTTTTATCATAATCTATATAATTCCGAGAAATTTTTAAAGAAACTTTATCCGAAATATTTTAAAATTTTAAACTGAAATTCTTGCATTTACCAACTTAATTCCATTATCTTTTTTTTTCTAGATTTTTTTAAGCTTTTTATCTAATTATCTCTCTCTGGTTTTAAATATAAGAAGGCTCTTAGTGCATTTATAACGAATGGTTTGTTTGATTTGATGAATTCAAAGAGGGTTTTTTTTTGGAGTTCAATTCTATAAAACCCGAATCCGCAGGAAAAACTAATTAATTTTCTAAGGGCCCGAGTTAAGATACAAAGAACAATGAAAAATTAGTTATATATATAATTTAAATTCTAATATAATTGCTTGTAAAAACTTACTAATTTCATTGTCTCTCTTTAGTTTGTTTTCTTTTTAAGTTATTTTTGTTTTGATTTTCATCGTTTGCAATTCACCAATGATATTATTTTTACGAAAGAAAAAAAAATTCATTTGCTTACTTCGTTTCCATTTTAAGATATAATAACTTTGATTTTTCGAGCATTCCTTTGTTTATGAAAGACGTGAGTTATTCCAGCATTAACTAATTCCAAAATACCATTTGAATTCATTTAAATATTAATATTAGAAATTAGATAATGAAATGAAAATATAAAAGAAGTTATTTTGTAGACTTTAATTCTTTGAAAACAATCATATAGTTAATTTAATATTTTTAAAACGCTTAGTCATTTGAAACAATTTCTATAAATCAGAATAATTCTTACCACATTTCTTTGTTTTAGCGAATTATCTTTTTTTAATGAATATAAATGCAATGCTCTAATTCTTAAAACGATGTTTAAAAAAAAGTTTTTGTTATTTGCTTGAACATTTGTTTCCTTTTCTTTATAAAACTTACTATGTAAGTAATAATATATTTTTATAATAAATAATATAATGTTAAAAAATAAAATTTTAAAGTAACTAAATAAAAGTTCTTAAAAAATTTAAAATAAATTAAATAAAAATTCTTAAATTTAAAATAAACTAAATAAAAGTTCTTAAAAAAATTTAAAGTAAACTAAATAAAAGTTCTTAAAAAGATGAAAGTAAAAAATGAAGTAAATATGTTGTGAAATAAATAGTCGAAGTAACTTTCTGACTGTACATCTATTCCTGATCAATATTGATTGTTTCAAAATTATTAGTTCTTTCTATTATGATATTAAAATAGTACTTCTTAAAAAGTGTTTAACACATTCTTCCGGACTATCGACACTTTATGAATAAGGAGGGTCCGGTCCATATCCCGAGACACAATGGTCGCCAGGGGTAACCTGAAAAGGGCGTGTTGTTGTCACGTGATCTTGTGGGTGGAGAAATGCGTTTCCATGGATACCAGGAGAAGCGGCCGTCACGTGATGAGGGGGCTTTCTTATTGTTTGTTAGATCTTTTTTTTTTATTCTCGCCTTCCACTTTCTCTCCATGAGCGTGATTCTTATTCCATACCTGGGAGTCCAGAAGTGGGAGACGCGAAGCGGATGAACAGGAAATAGGGTTCGAAGAAGGATGGCTCTGAGAAGGGAAGAAACGATGTGATTTAGGATTGGTTGAATCTTGCCATAAATAATAACCATTCCAAGGGTCCTCGCGGGACATGGGCGATCCTGACCCTAACTGGACGAATATGGGACACAGTCAGGAGTACGAAGAAGACAAGCAAGACAATTATAAAAAAGAAGTGGAAGGCACCAAAGAAACTGGAACAAACAATTCTCAACAACCAATTCGCAAAAACCGTTCGGAAGTTTTATTGGCAGTGCGAGATGAATTTGTGGAGCCTGTGAGAAACCGGCCAAAAAGTGAAGCTTTGGTCGTGAAAAATAATCGAGTAGCTTGTGTGTCGATTGAAATAGATCCAGCTACAGATGATGACGAGAGCAATAAAAATGATAATCTAACCTTGGATATCAACAAAAACAATGAAATACCTGACAGTGGAATCAAAGGACCCTTGAAGCGTCAGAGCAATGTTAAAGAAGATGTGACAATCGAAAGCAATGGCAGCGTCTCTTCTGGAATTCCCAACAAAAAAAGAATGCTGCAAAAGCAGCCACGCGTTGAAAAAAATTCTCCAGTTGATAATAAACTTGAACTAACTTCATCAGTGGATAAAAATGACCCATCTTCACAACCATTGAAAGTTGTCAGGGGTCGACTGGCTGCCTTTTTGTCAGCAGGGCACAAGAAACCACTTAAAAGCTATTCCTGTCCTCAGGATGATGATTATATTCCGAGAGGAATTAAAAGACAATGTATGTCTTTGGATAACGATTCTAAACCTCCGTCCGTTACTAATGGAACGGAGAATCCTCCAACCATTCGACACCGGCCCATGTGTTTAAAATCGAGCTTAAAGGGCGACAGTGTTGAATCGCCCAATCATAATCATGTTAATTCACAACAAACACCTCTCCCCAGTCCTCGCAAACCAGGAGTTAAACTTGTTATTGATGATATTGATAGTGCCTCAGCAACGGCTAAAGAAAGAAAATCCGTGGTTTATAGTAGAAAAAACAGCCTTATGCCTCAGGTAAATAATATTTTTAAATTATAGATTTTATCTTATCATTTATAATTTTAGATGCCAACATAAAAATAGATAACGAATTTAAAGAGTTTTAAAAAGTGCAAATATCCTTTTAAAATTGTGAATATAATTTAGAATAAGATGGCATGAATCTGTAAAAATTTGAGTGATATAAGTCATTAAAAGTATAATTTAAAAAAATATGATGTACTGTAATTACTGATCAGGAAGTATTTTTTCTATGAATACTCAGGGCTCGAATTTTTTTATGGAATGTAGAACATTTTGCACTTAATTAAGTGCTTAATAAGTATTTCTTCGTCACTTGAAAGTTGTGATTTTCAATCAGTTTTAATAAGTTAATTGCGATTAATTATTTTAGAAATAAGTACGTCTAACTAGCATACAGCATGTGTGTTGATTTTTTTCTTTATTTATTTTTTTTTTAAATTCATGAAATTTCATATAAATTTTATTGAACTAATTAAAAAAGAATTGAAACTGTTCCCTATATAATTTCTTTCATTTCAAATCAAAATTTACGTATATATTAAGCTTTATAAAACTTTTAACCAAAATACTTTATAATTTCAAAATATTTCAAACAGACAAATCTCTCAAAATTATTGTCAAAAACTGAAAAAAGTATTATTAGTTTACATTTTATTAAAATTGAGGTTAATTTTTTCAAATGCTTAACGTTACAATTAATTTATATTGGGCTTCTTTGTATTATATTTGATCTAATATCTCGTGTTTTTACTTACTACTTTATTAATTAACTATATAGAAAAGACCATGATTAGTTTTGAAAACACAATTAATTAATTCGAATTATCTTTTTAGATATTAATTGTAAAACACTGTATTAAAGAGAGAGTTTTAAAAATGTTGACTTCATCAAAAAGTAAAAAATGCTGCGAGACTATAATTTTTTTTCTTATACTCTCTTAAATACAAGAAAGTTAATGCGTATTAAAAATGTAAAGGAAGACTTACTTCTATTGTTAAAACAAATAAAATTTAAGAAAATGAGATTTCATGGGGAAACTGTGATGTAAAAAGCTTCTGATATTATACGTTTTCATATCATTATATTTAAATTTGTGGAATTTTTCATATTGTTTTATTGGGAATAATAAAAATGAAAGTAATATTTTGTCCGGAAAAAAAACAAAGATTTTTATTGATAACATTTTATAATATGCGGCCTTTTTTTTTGTATAATTATCCATAAACATTCAAAATCGTCGTTTTTATTTTAAAATGTGTTTCGTAAAATGGATAACGTAAAAATTTCAACAGTAAATACAGCTTCCACGTGCAGTATCATTTTGCAAATCCATTAAATAGAAGAGTTCGTCATGAATTCTCATAAGACAGTTTGCGTTGTTTTTAAAGTTAATGCAACCTTTTTGTATCTATTTATTATTTTTTGAAACTTATTTTTCTGATCGGCTTTAGTTTTAATGATAAATGCCAAACAATTATCTAAATTTAGAGAAAGATTCGAAAAATGGAAGAGAAATATCTATCTGGTAAAAAATTATTTCAAATATTTTTCACTTACTTGTTTTTTCAATTATTCTCTAACTCAAACCACATTATTTTAAGCTTTTATTCAAAATTAATTGATTTTTTTTCTCTCTCTGAACAATTTCTTGTTATTATTCATTTGAATAAAAGAAAGTTTGACTTGAATCAATATATTTCGAAACAATTTTAATTGTTATATAAACTTTATGCTGTTAAATTTTAGTTTTTCATGGTAAATTCTTTGTTACTTACTAGAAAACAGCATTGTAAATCATATGCTTATGAATTCCAAGTTATGCTTCAACCGTTATATTTTGTCAAATACAGGAATCGAATGACGCAGAAGTTGTAGCTAGGAAGTCCACACTAACGCGAGAAACAAAAAAAAACATCAAAATACAAGAATATGCTCTTACAAAAGGCTCGATAACAAAAAGAAATCATTTTTGTTCAATCTAGATTGCTATACGTCCAGTTAGGAAAGAAAAACTGTTCTTCGATCGTTTCCGAATAATAAATTATGAATGAAACATTTTTGCGTGCGAAGCAGTTGCCCCGAAATTATTTATTGCATCGCAAAAAGACGTTGACATGGGGTTCGGTCCAGTTTTTTGGTTTTTTGGAAAAGCAGTTAAACCTTAAAAAGACCACGCCCTCCTTAGCTTGACAAGTTTGCGTTTAAATATTTTAATTAATAGCAGTAGTTAAATAATAGTAGACAATACAGCGTTGTTTGTGAGCAGTTGTATTCAAAAACAAATAAAGCACATCAGTAACAATTGATGGATAACGAGCAAATGATCTTGCTCAAAGAAATCCCCGTTATAATACCTGTTAAGAAACATAAATATAGCCCATAATATGAGATATGACTTAAAATTTATTATGTTACATTCCTGAGTTTTTTGATTCTACAACAAGTGTTGGAAAAAAGTTTCAAACTTTCTGTTTGTTTCAACATTACTTGTTCATGAAATAGGTTTCAGTATAGTTTTTTATATAATTTCAAACTTAATAGTACAAAGAATGTAGATTACTCGTGGCAATTATACAAAGATACATGCCAGTAAATAATTTATCCATCTCATGGTACCATTTTACTCTCCAGTTGTCATGACAATTTGAGTGGGATCAGGGAAGTTTTGTAGTAATTTTTCAAAATCACTTTTTGTTACATGAATAAGGAAAATTTTGTTTGTTTTTAATTAAAGTGAGTCATCCCGTTACCACAGAGCTAAGCTATATAAACCGTATTATTGTGACTCACACATTAACTATTTAAATGCTTGAATAAGAAAACAACAGCCAACAAAATTTCAAAGAATCTTCAAACTATTGGTAAAAGAGAAGAAATCCTTTTCATTATTTCTTTTAATATTTTAAAACTTTCAGGGTATTTTAATATTGCGCTAAAATTTACTATCCATAATAGGTCTTCCTGCAATTTCTTTTTCGGCTCATTCTTTTAGGAACATTTTGTTTGCAAGAAACTAAAGATGAATAATAAGATCTGATTCCTAGACAATTCATTTATTTCCTCTGGAATTCAGTCCACTTAAACAATCTGGACATGTGATGTAATAAATACCTTCGCTGTCCAAACTATCATGCATTGCGTTAGTGGACAGACGTCTAGCGTTATAATCAAAGAACATAAAACTTCGACCGAATATAGCTCGAAAAAGAGAAATATACATCAGCAGAACGTAAACAATATATCTTACAGTACTAATAATCTCAGACGTAGTAGCCTGCGATTATTGACAATGATAAATGCCAATACCATTATACTGTCGAAATCATATAGACTCCTTTATTAGATATTTTTTAAAGATAATCGCTTCTAACTTCTTGTAATATCAATTGCCATTTATTATTGGGAGAAAAAATAAGGCTAGTGTTTTTGTGAAATATATTTGTAGAAGTCCAGTGGCGATTAAGATAGCATCATTTTAAACAGGTGTCTCAGTTTGCTGTTATAAATAAGACTCAGATTGTATGTTGTAAGCAAGATTTGTCCGTAATGAATCCATTCTTTTTTGTTTTCTGTAATATATAAGCTCGTGGCTGTATCACAGAATTTGATTTGCCATTTCATTAGCTGTATTGTACCAGCTCCATTTTTATAAATTGATGTATTAATTATATTGAGCTGCTTTGTTATGTGATTACCTCCATACATCTTACTGTTTTACCCATCTTTTTGAAACCATTCGCTAAGTCTGAAAGCAACAAAGTGCGTAAAATCATATCGATGTTACTTACCATTTTTCTTCGAAAATTATTTAAGTTCTACACTGAAAGTCACTTATCATCTGTTTGATATATCATTTCCTTTCAAGACAATATTTTTCTGACAATTTCGAATATTACTCCACACTCACTTGATTTACTTTACAAATGCTTGGAAATTAGTATCAACGCCATCATATAATCCATACATCATTAATAAAAAATTTGCCTACCTGAATTTATTCTCAATACATTACATTTTCAATTAAATTACTACAAGTTTCTGTCATTGCTTTTAAAACTGTCATTCTATGCCGAAATATTTATCTATGCGTAGCGTTTTTTCTTCATTATGTATTTTTTTCTTGTGCAATTTCATTAAATGCTATACAAATAACTTATAAATTTTTTCTCTAATTCTTAATTATACTTATTTAGTTATATTGTATTATAATATAAAATTTTATTAAATTAACTATTAGAGAATAAATGATGCCTTTCAAACTATACTAGGAAATTAAGAAATAAATATCCTATTTATTAATTTTCATTTGTTGTAGAATTTGTTTATTCACATTGTACGTAACGTTTAGTTTTTCACACTCACGTTAAAAAATTTCCAAATATTTCAACTAGACCGATTTAATTATATATTCAAAATTATATATCAACGATATTGGTTTCATTATATATTCAAAATATATATATCAACTAGACTAATTTCATTATGCATCCAAATTATATATTTTTACAAAATGTCATAAAGCTTATTATTAAAATATCATTATTAAAAGGGGCAAACATACAAACTATTATACAGTCTACAGGAATGTATGAGAAATAAAATACTCTACAAAGTAATTTTACAATGTTGATTGTATTTAATTTATATCAAGTTTTCTTCCTTAGAATGTATTTATAGAATGAAAAAAATTCATTTAAAAAAGAGTTAACTATATACTTTTTAGAACCAAGGAATATTTTTACTGTGCGTTCTAAAATTTAACATTTATTTTTAAAAAGTCTTCATTGTTATAATTTTTCTTTATATTTTATGGTTTAGTTTTGAACCATTTCAATAATGATTGAAAATTTATAAGAGTACAATTAAATTTATTGATTCTACATACATAAACTTCTTTTCTTAAATTTCTAATAATCGTTATTTTAGTGTATGTAAAGTACTATACCCTAATGAGATATGAAATATCATTTAAGTATAACTTTTCATACTGAAATAGTAGTACGTGCTCTAAGACTGATCTCTTGTTTCATATTAAAGTCTAAGTAGGATTTGAAGTGACAAGAAATTACAATAATTTTCATTTAAAAGACCTGACAAACCTGGAAATAGGCGGTTCTTTGATTTAATTAGACATACTAGTGAATATTCTTGAATCATACTTAAGAAAAAATCTTAAGAGTTTATTGAAATTTTGCAAGATTAACCGAAAACTTACTAGGATGACAAGTCGATTTCTCGAATTATAACCCATGTTAATATTGATTGAGTGAATTTCCATATTTCAAATTTGATCAGTTTCTCATAGGACATAGATTCTTTGGGGACTCTCTTCACAGACATTGTTCGTGTTCTCATAAACGTTTTTACTAGGGGGAAAAGGTGATCCCGACCACTAGATTACTGTTTTGCGTATTACTAAAATCTTCCTTTTCACTAAGCCTAAAGTAGGTAACTTAAAGATCTGGTGGAAAGATCTTCATGATATGATTGATGAAGAATAAAAATTTTTCCAAATATTAAGGCAAAGTATCGTTATTTAATGAAAATTATTTTAAATACCATTAGCTATTACGAACGATTTCAATTTTCACTATACACTTAACTATGGCATTTTCCTTGTTTATATCCTAGGCATTTCTCCACATGCGAGCGAATTACTTAATATAATCTTTAAGAAATCGGTCCTCTCAACAGTGTAAAAATTAAGATAACGAAAAGCAGAAATAAAATTTTTAATAAAACTTCATAATTCTAGAGTCTTTTTTAATTTGCCGTATATATAATATAAAGAAAGTATCGTAATTGTCAAAAAATTCGAACTCGAGATTTTGATGAATTTCCACGTTTTAGAACTCCTTCAATTCAAAAAGTATATTTTTGAAAAATGTCCTTTAGTAACAAAGATAATTCAAAAATGGTTTGAGCTTTACGGCCGCAATTTGCCTATGGTGTTTACACCAAATATGTAGATTTCCATCAAATTTTGAATAAAATACGTTCAGAGGAACTCTATCTATCCGGCTGTTCGAATATAAGTTAATATAATAACTGCAAAAGGGAGAGAGATAAATAAAATTCGTTGCACAGATTTAAGATTTACAGAACAGACAAGTATCAAATTCAGAGGCAAATCCAACCACGGCTTGGTTGCCTGTCGGTCTGTAATTTCAGAAAGAAGTAAACGCTGTAATGCAAAACGCAAGGACTTAAATAGGTCAAATTTAGTATGAGAGTCTGTGACTGCAAGCGCAGTCAAATTTTTATTTCAATCGATTGAGAAAAACATTTATAAAGCACAAATTAAATTTTTGGTTACTATTAACACATTCCAGGAATTAATCGCCAAATAACTGTCCAAAAATAAAATAATAGATTCAGCAAAAATGCTGAATTTTCGCCAAAAATTAATATTTCGTAACTATTGTATGCAAATTCAATATAAATCTCTGACATGAATGTTTATTAGAGAATATGTGAAAAAGTTTCGGGGTAAACAATTTCAATTTATTTACAATTTTTATCTCAGGGTGCATTTATTAAATTCGTACAAAATAAGCTATTAAATATTAATTATATCAAAATTTCCTCTTTCGAATTCAACACCACCTGAATCTCTTCACCTCTATCACGTTATGAAATAATAAACATCAATTGCATCATTTCCTGGTCACATTCATTCAGGTTGCCTATCCGCCGAAAGTCAAACGAAACCAAGTAAGTGATCATAAGCCACAAAACCACCACTCCACTTTCAACAAGAATCATGTTTGTGTCCCCACTCCTCGTCCTCCGCGTTGCAGCACGCATAAATACCTCCTAAATGCCATCATCAAGAGGCAAAAGCTCAGCCGCTGAATTCTCCACCTAATTCGCTCAGATCCCTGGGCGTTCTCATTAATTGCTGAAGCGCCTTAATGATGCGTCTGTTGCCTTCAGAGACGATCTAAACAAATGCGCTCCATTGTGAAGACCGTTCACCTCCATTATGAAGCTCATTATTCACCGGGACACCACCATCGCTGATTAATGGTCTGCAAAAGATAAGGAATCTGAGAAAACAACACCGGCCAGCTTTGCAAGGTGAAAGTCGTAAAAATACACAGGGCTGAAACGTTCTGCGGATCTGCCTTTTCTTCGAGAGGTAACTAATTGTTCCGCCCTAGTTAAATGTTGGTGGAATAACACGATTGTGAGTCTAGGACTTTCACTGAAGTCTAGTGGAATTACAAAGAGTTAGTGCTTGCTATTTTTATTGTTAAACAACTTAGTGATTGAGTTTCAATATATTGTAACAATTTAACACATTTATCGAATTCCTGCTTAGTATTTAATACGTTAATTCAATCTCCATTTCGATCAAGTAGACTAGATAACTAAAAGGTGTGCAAAAATTAATTTTAGTTTGCCACCATTCATGCTGTAAAGAGTTGGCAACTCTATTAAAAAACCATTTGACAGCTAATAATTCATAGTTAATAAAAATTGAGTGCCACTCGATAAAACAACGTGTTAATGCAAGATTCGAATTAAAGAAAAGAAAAACAGTTTTATTTCTTTAAATTGCTATATTTTTCCTGAATTTTAAAGTAAACAGAATAGGGTTATGCATGGAAGAACACATAGGGCAAATGGTATCCATGGCTTTGCTGGTATATACACTCGGTTTTCTCGAAATTTCAAATAATAATTTTACATAAATGTGTCTGAATTTCATTGAGTTAATGTACGCGTGCTTGTGGGCTATTTGTCATGACTTTTGACTTTAAATTATCTCATAAAAAGGAATCCAATAGTGTTAAATCTCATGATTTTGGCGGCCAATTCTCAAATTTTCAAACTGTAGCCACTAAACTTTCAATATCTTTGAAGTATTTATTGTTCAACACTGAAAACACGTTGCTCTATTGTATAACGCTCTATTTTTTTACTAATTCCAAACTATCAGTTGTCAAATGTTGTTTTAATAGGATTGCCAACATTTTATTGCGCGAATAGTGGCAAATTCAAATCTTGCTTTAATTTTCGAACACACTTTAGATCCGTTATGTTGAGAAGAGGTCGCAAGAAGAATGTAGATTTAAACAATATCTTTAGTCAAATTGCCAAGTAAATAAATTAGTAAAAATAATACAAATTCTAGAAATTGCAAAATATTTGTAAATTATTTGCTCTTTATCAAGCGTAATTGTTTGAATTTCTTTACGTTTCATTATGTTGATAAATTATTATAGTATTTATAAGCAGCAAAAATCGTTTTTAATTAAAATTTGAATAAATGTGAATGTTACTGTCATGACCATAATAAATAAAAGAAACCTAAGTTTTTTTTATCTAAAAATTATGAAAATGAAAAGTATCCTATAAATTAAGTTTAAAAATTCGTTAAAACAGGAAGCGGTTGAACTGGTTGAAGTATGAAAAACATGCTCGTAGCTTAAGACAGCAAAATACTTAAATATACTATCGCCACTATTCTGTTTGGGAAAAAAATCTGCAATATAATTAAATTATCTTATTACAGTGACTGGACAAACACTTTCTTGTGATAGCAACTTTCTATTCTTCCGATTTGCATATCGCAGAGAGGAAAAGATTGCCTTTATAAACACTGTATGATTAAATCTTTTAAGATTAACCATAAAAATACGAAGGATTTACAATTACACGGAAACTCGCAAAGATTCAACAATATAAAACATCTAATTTTGCTAATTTTATCTATCAATTTTATTGTTTAAAATTTTTAAGTATGTTCATATTATGCTATCTGTAAATATAAAATGTTAAACTTTATAACGAAATATGTTAATTAAATTTTTAAAATAAAAAGTAGGAATTCTATTTATAGCTGAATAATTCATAATCAATTCATAAGTAATATGAATAATTTTATCTTTAACATTTAATCAATCACAAAAAAAGTTTAAAAGTTTAAAAATGCGTGTTATGACATTTCCTTTACTATTCTATTCTTTAAAGTATATCAAGGTCTTAGATATCAAATTAATGCCGTACATCATACATATAAGCTATGATACATAATTGTTGTAAAATTATTATTATGTTTTCTCTATAAAAAATATGGAATATGAAATTCACTTAATTTTCAATACTGAGCTACACTTTTCCTTTAAATGTAATAGTTCTTTTAAATATTAGTCTACATCTGTTACAAAAATCAAAAGAATAAAAGAGGGATTTTTCTTACACATAACTGTGACACACGTTAATTTATAACAAAGATATTCTCTAAAAATTATTGACAGTTTTTTCTTGATAAAATAAATGACCAAGCTTGTTTCATTTTTGATTTTAATTTTTTTACTATATTTATTCTTCAAAATGAGTTTAAAAATCGTGTTTTATAGAATATTTTATGATTATTTTTTAAATTGTCTTACATAGTTCACAAAATTTTTAACTGTTCTAAATAAAACTTTATTATAAACATTACCAATGTTGGTGAAACTTTATATCAAATATGTCATTTAATTCTCCCTAAAATAACAAAAAAATCCAGTTTTTTCACATTATGTAAAAATAATAATAAATATGTATATTTTTTAATTTTGCAATCGTATATCTTCTATATAGTTCTAGTTTCAATAAGACAAAATAAAAGCGAGATGAGATTTTGTAACAATCTATAAAGGCTTTCTTTTTTTATATATATTTACGTTCTTTTATACTTTCATTCCTTTCCCTTATACTTCCTTTATATATTCATTTATACTTAATTTATATATTCATTTATACTTCCTTTACATATTCATTTATACTTCCTTTATATATTCATTTATAC
This sequence comes from Argiope trifasciata, assembly GCA_026543055.1. Taxonomy (NCBI): domain Eukaryota; kingdom Metazoa; phylum Arthropoda; class Arachnida; order Araneae; family Araneidae; genus Argiope; species Argiope trifasciata. The sequence goes on from JAPMOQ010019505.1 coordinate 2,583,567, forward strand.
TTAATTTATATATTCATTTATACTTCCTTTATAAACTCCTTTATACTTCTATCATATATTTATATTCCGTTATTATCAATTCCTTTATTTTTCCTCTATACATTGCAATCGTCTATTCTCTGTATAATTCTAGTTTCATTAAGACAAATAAAAGACAAAATAAAAGCGAGATGAGAATTTTGTCACAATCTATAAAGGCTTTCTTCTTTTATATATTTCCATTCCTTTATACTTGTAATCCTTTCCTTTATATTTCCGTTGTATATTCTTTGATATTTTCCTTTATACTTTATATATTTCTCTATTATCAATTCCTTTATATATTTGCAATCATCTGTTCTCTGTATAATTCTAGTTTCATTAACACAAAATAAAAGCGAGATGAGATTTTTGTCACAA
>JAPMOQ010019505.1:2583975-2618323 GCA_026543055.1 Argiope trifasciata
GATTTTTGTCACAATCTATAAAGTCTTTCTTCCTTTATATATTTCCAGTTCTTGATTGCGATTATCTGCCCGGCAACTCATTATAATTCTTTCAGTGCTTTCAATGCCCGATCTCTTTTCCTGGTTTTGGAGTTTTGTGTACTTCCCTAGTGACATTTTGGTTTCCAAAAATAGATCGCTAAAGGGGTAATCAAAGTTCCAGATTAGAAACAGAACCAAAAATAGTATTTACACGGATTTCCGTCTTTTTTCTTACTTATTGGGAAAAAAATGAAAGCTAATAAGAAAATATAGATGAAATGATGATGTTAAAAATATCCAGTTGAAAAATGTACATCTTCGTTTTTAGTTACATTAAATGCAATGAATATAACATAATAATGTAATAATATTTTTCCTTCTTAATTTGAATGATGCGACCTCTTTTAATAGAAAAATTATCTTGTTTTCTCAAATTGTAATTTGATAGATTTTACTTATATGTTTTTATTCTAAGAATTAAAATTAAATTTAGTATCTTCATTTAATGAAAATTATCAAAGCTATTTTATAAATGTAGTCTTACCATATTTTTGGTATTTATTATTCAAACATTAATTGGCAATTTTTAAAATAGCAGTTAAAGTTGTTTAAAATATTTGTATCCAATCAGTACTAAAATCCTATAATTTAAATAATATTTAACTGAATTGAATTAATGATTCATTTCATTTACTAATAAACAAAATACAATAAAACTAATCATGTAGTTTGATTTACTACAAAGACATATATAAATTTAAGCAAATTTAGTAATTCAAAATGCACTCTTTATATTTTTGAATTCATGCTGATCCAGATAATAAAAAAATTATCCAAATAAAATTTTAAACATTAACCCATCAAAAGGTTCTTGTTGCAATTATAACGATTTTATTGAACAACAATGTATTAAAATTAGATTAGGGGATTTTAGCACTTTTAGAGTTCAGAGAGTTAAGAAAAATTGTCAGTAGCGATGCTAAAATAAAGTAATCACAATGACCTTTCAAAAACTGCTGTTTAATGTTGTTTGGTTCAACTTAAAGTGAGAAAGCTTATTGGTTTTATGTCGGATTTATATATTAACTTAAATTTTACAGATAAAGAAATGCTATGCATAATATTTTATGAATAAATTTCAATAAAAAGACCATCTGAACACGTTAATTTTAATTTTTAACATCATCATTGATTATTTCTTAATATTTTCTTCCAGTTTTTACTTCGTATTTCAAAGCTCTTGTAAATATATTTCGCCTCCGGATTAACACAATTTTATCTATTTTTTTTATTAGTATAATAATTTCGAAAATCCTACAGATTTAAATAACAGTTTTAAAATTTGAAATTGATAAACAATCCAAGTGGATTATGGACATTGAAGAATTTTAATGAATTTCAGTCTAAAAATTTTTATTGGAAACTTAGAGAATATCGGTTTAAAAATAACATACTTATTTAAGTTTAATTTTTACTTAATTTTCCTTTAAAATTAAGTAAATTTTTACTTAATTTTTCTTTTCCCACATTCAAAACTTCCAACGCATTTAATCTTCATTTTGTTAAAATAATTTCCATTTTTGGAACAAACATATCATAAATCATGATATGGAACTGTGGGTAAAAGCATTTAAAGGCATATGAATTCTCCAGAGAATGCCAGCCCAAAATTATCATTTTCTATTGTCCAAGAGTAGCTAAACCTTTCCCTTTTTTTTCCTTTATCTTTTGCAATTCTGAATATAAAAATATATGTATTCAAACTGAAAAGGAAAAGACCCTGAAGCGAAAAATGACGTCTCCCTTTTTATTCACAACTCAGCGACGCCAACCCATTGGCTGAAAGCCAATATAATAATGCTTCAAGATCTAACAATTATCAGATTTAAAATAATTCAGACATTGGATTGCATTTTCTGTGAATACCAACCTTCTAAAACATTTGTAAATTCATTTCATTTCAGGAAATGGTATTCGATAGTGATAATATTTTTTTTTTGTTTAGGAACGTCTATTCTTTTCTTCCATTTTTAATGCGAAAGATTTTTGTCGTTATAGTATCATACTTTTAATGAGTGATGGGACCTGGTTCTGCTTTTAAGAAAAAAACTTGCAAACAATATTTAGAGAAGTACGATATTTAGAGAAATATATGCGAAATATAAAAAAATTATGATAGAATTTCATAGACTCAATAATTATTATATGCTTGGTCCTTTTTAATTATTAACTATAATCTATTTTATGCTAAAATTTACCCGATTTTAAACAAGACATTAGTTGTCAAGCGGTTCATCCAGGAGGATCAAGGTTTCAAGAGATACAAGTTAGACCCAACTTGGGACTGCGAACCCAAAATCTATAAAATGGCATTCGGTGTTCTATTGTAAAGTTGAATCGAGTTCTGATATTTTAATATGCTTAAGGACAATGTATAAAATTATACTTTTTTTGTTGCATATTTCCTATTTTCGTTAAGTATATGTATTTTAAAGATTTCGAAAGTACTTATAGGCCTAATTACTGCAACTTGATTATTATATTTCTATAAAGAGCTATTTATTTAAATTCTCATTTAATACCATTAAATAGTTGATAGATACATTTTAAAAATTTATTTCTTTTTCCCATTTGTTATGATGTATGTTTGTTAAATGGTAATGTAAGTTTTGAAGGTGTAGTATCCTTGCGCGTACAATATTCTGAACGATATCTACACGACGTTCTTCTATATTTTGGATGCCATACAATATTTCAAAGATATATTATTAATATTGTTGTGTATTTTGTACTAATAACGATGTTTCATGTACCTTAAACATCTGTTTCGGTCTGTAATACTTTTTGTTCGATAGAATTTTATTTCTTTTTAAAAAATCTTCAAAAAATGTAGGTAAGAAGAGATTATTTATATGGATAAAAAACTTAAATGATTAAAAATGTGTTTAAAAAGTTGAGCATTTTCACGATATTATTTTTTTAGTTTCAAAAAGACCGATTTTACTCGTTAATATTTTATTTTATTAATCATTAAGATGACTTAAGCTTATTAATAGCTCTGTTCTGTTAAAAATCTTAAGTCTTAAACTACAAGAATAAAATTAACGAAAGTGATGTTTCTAAAATTGTCTTGCATATTCTTGCCTCAAATTGGTTGAAAAATGGTTACAAAATATTAATCTTTAGAATGAATTTAGCCTTTTTATAGAATCTATTATGTTATCCTTGGTGAGTGCTTTGGTGATTAATCTCAAATATTGGATTTGTGTTTTAGGTGAATTTTTCCATACCGATTGAAACAAAATTCTGACACAAAACATCACTTGTAAACATAACATTTCACATCACTTCTTATATATTTAATTCATTGTTTTTGAATTATCCTGTTTAAATCTTACCGAAAGTAAAGACAGAAATACATCCAATCCCTCATTGGATTTAGCTCTAAATTTAACCAGTGTTTGGAGTATAGGTATTAGATATGTGCATCGAGTTTTAGTCTAGCTCTCTTAATTTTATATTTATTGTATTGACCGAACTTGAACAACCGGGCAAGACTTCCTCCGGCCGGATTTTGCTCAAAATATGATAGAAATTTACGAATAGACGTAAAAACTTTATACTAGATTTCATCTATCGAACTGAAAGCATATTTGAGTTATCTTTATCATAAGTAGACATACGAGAATTTTCCAAAAATGTTTTTTTTTTTTAAATCAGTGGTGTCTAAAACACTGTAATTCGTCAAAAGCAAAATTCGTTTTGGTAATTACGATATTTTTTTAAAATTAAGATATATGTTATTATGACAATATTATGATTGCAACATTAAATAAAAATCTTTAAAAAAATTATTTTTTAACTTAAGCACATTTTTTTATCAATAAGAATTTTTTCAATCACGGAAAGAATTCTATTTAAAAAATATTTTATTTACAAAATATTGATAATTAAGAAATATGTTATTCATATTATTATTTTTACCAATGAATTAGATCGAGCAAGTATAGTATATTATATCGAAAAAATACTACTCACAAACTACAATTTTTGTGTTTCCGTTTGCGATTTATTATTAGTCAAATAATAAAATTTATTTCCAAGAAAAATGCTCGCGCTCATTGAATTTAAATTTAAAGAAATTCTTTTATAGCAAAAATTACATTTTGTTTAACTCTTTGACAATAAACGATGGAAGAAAGTAATAGAAATCCATAACTTTATTGATATCTCCCTTGATTTTGCTTTTTTAAATCAAAGGGGTAATGGAAAACCAATCATTCCTTGCCATTATCAGTAAATCTCCCCATCTCATAAAATTATTAACATAAGGTTTAAAAAGATTATGACAATAAAATACAATGTTTTTGAGTATTAATAACATACAATGCGCCCCTTAGTTAGTATCTTTCCGTATGTTTAAGTTCAATAACGAAAAAAAAAATTATTTTGTTCTTTGAAGTTATAAAGAGCTAAAAACAAAACAGAAAAGTTGAATTCTAACATTTTTTTGTGTATTTTCTTATCTTTTAATTTATTTGACATTATTTTATATTTAACTCAACGATTGGAAATGCGAATCCTTATATCTTACGAAAAATGTGTTGTAAATAATGAATAATAACAAGATTTGTACAATTGCTATTTTTTCAAAAGACTTAAATCATATTACATATATGATCAATTTCATCCTTTAAAAAAAGAAATACACTTAATTTAAACAAGATTAATAAGAATAGGAATAATTCTGGAGTATAATAAAAATTATCTTGTCAAAGGTGCGAATAACTTTCCATTAAAACTAATTAAATGTCCTAAAAACCAAACTTTGTTATTTTAAATTTGAGTTAAATTCTAGATATACTAATTTTTTATTATTTTTGTATAACCAAGTGTTAGTTTTGTTCAATGTTCTTTTAATAAATCATTGGAAATGAATTCACTGAAAGAGATTTCCAAACTTTATAATATTTACTTTAGTGAATTATTATATTTATAAACATGTAAGATAATAAACTTTCTATGAATAAAATAAAATATCATTTACAAAATAAGCGCAGAGATGATTATGAATTGAAAATAATTTATAAGTATGAAAGGAAAAATCATTTAATGGCTTCTATAATTTAAAATGTGAAATGTTTTACAAAATAACTTTTTGTAGGAATTCAAAAACTTTCATTTAATATACCCTAAATAATATAAATAAACCACAACATAAAGTCCTGGAGAAACAGAAATTGCTTTTCGTTTACTTTTCACTAATATAGCTGCATTTTTCATTTTTGATTAATTATTGGACTTCTTTTCACTTAGTTTAGTTTTATTTTACTTTATGACATTCAAACCAATCTTGTGTTTATTTTCCAAAGTACATTGTTCATTAAATTAATCTCCACATAGGTAATATCATTTATATAAAATTTCATTATTTTCTTTAGTTTATTAAGCTTTTGAAAATTCCGTCATAAACTAGTTATGTTTATTTTAAAAGTGTTAAAAAATATCCCATCTTTACATCTATCAATTTATTCCAATATTTAAATAAAATAACTACCTTTAAATTAATTCTTGAAATTAATATAAAAGAATTAATGTAATTAATTCTTGCTTGAAAATAAAAGTTTATCACTTACTAAACTTCCAAGCAGATATATTTAGAATATCATAAAAATGTTATATCCATTATCACTTTGGATTATCAGGGCGTTTCGCTTTGCCCTATTCTTATCTTTTTCGTAGAAATGGCGGAATGAAACGCGAGAATTTTCTGTCTCAGCTCTATTTAATGATTAGATTTTTCGGTTTCGTTACGTTTGGACTTTTTGGTCAGAGAATTTGTCTTTCACGTCGTTTTTTAACATCCTTACTTTCATTCAATAAGAGATTCATTTAACTGATTATGAAAAATTTATAACTTGACATATAATAATTTACTTTTTAAAATTTAGTCTTCATTCTTTTAAAAAATAAATAAATAAAACGCGTTACGTTTTTGGAAAATATTAATTTCCAAATTTTTGGACATTATAATTTTTATCTAATTTTTTAAAGTTTCATTAATGTTTTGATGCCATACAGAAACGTATTTAAATCCTATAAATGATATTATTCGTTATGGTTGATTTTCTTACCGTTTTTTATATACGCAGCATCAATTTTGAACATAATCTAGAAAATGCTGAGCGTTTCACTAAATTGGGAAAGGATCTGATGCATGAAATGAGAGGGATAGTTTGTCCCGTAATGTCGAAGAATTATTCAATTTTAATAAATATTTCATTGGTGTGACTTATTAAGTCTGATTTTTTATAACTTAATAATTCATAGCTTTTTAATTTTATACATTATTTAATATGTTTCATAATATTAAAATATAATCATTGTAAAAATTATCGCTTTATATGATGATTTTAGGTTATTAACTACATTAATTATATCATTAAACTCAAAAGAGGAATTAAAATATACTTCCTCTGCAACATAATTTAATAATGCCTTCTTATGTTGTAAAATTAAAAGATGAATCATTGCAAAAATTATAGTTTCGTATGGTAAATTTAGTTTACTAACTAAATTAATTTATATCATTAAATTCGCATGTGGAAATAAAATTTCCTTCTACAACATAGTTTAATAATGCTTAAAAATTAAAAGGTCATTGAATATGAATATTGTTGATCATAATATAGTTTTACATTTATATACATATGTCATTACATATATTACACAATTTAGTCAATTAAATTTTTATTCCAAGTAATAAATTATTGCAAAAATTATAGTTTTATATGGGGAATTAAGTTTATTAACTAAATTAATTTACATCATTAAATTTACTTGAGAAATTAAAATAACTATTTTCTACAATATAATTTAATAAATTAATTAATTTTTAATAATTTAATGAATTAGAAATGTGATAAATCATTGCAAAAAAATATAATTTTATATTGTGAATTTAGTTTATTAACTAAATTTGATTATATAATTAAATTTGATTGAGAAAATAAAATAACCTTATTCCAAAACAAAATTTAGTAATGCTTTACTATAATGCAAAATTAGAAGATAAATCATTTCAAAAAGTATAATTTCATATTCTGGATTTTATTTCTGAACTAAATAAATTTAAATAATTAAAATCAAATCTGAAATAAATTAGCATTTTCTATATAACATAATCTAATAATGCTTTACTTTGTTGTAAAATTGAAAGTTAAGTCATTTCCCAAATTCTATTGTTTGAAGAACTTAATTTATTAACTAACTTCATTTAAATCGGTAATTCAAATGATAAAATAAGATAGTTTTCTTCCACCGCACGATTTAGTAATGGTTTATTACATTCTAAAATACAAATATCTCGCAAATATTTTTTTTTAATTTCTTAAATTTATTATTTTTTATAACTACTTTTGGACCAAATAATTTTAATTTCATATCAAAATAGTACAGAACAGCCTTTTAAATTAAATATTTCTATATAATAGGCAAACTCGTTCACAAAGGAAAGTCCGCCTTACATTCTTTGGAGTGGTTTAAACGAAGAGACTAATTTCCCCAGCACTAAATTGAACAGAACATTTCTAATCTCATTCCAGTGTCAGTGAGGCGGACATTGGACATTACAAGGCCTTTATAAATATTCGAACTCATTAAGCTGTGAGCCTCTATTATTGGAAACGAAATTTTAATGACCAAATGCATATGCATTTAAGCTCATTTTACGGGCACTGTGGGTTAATTATGCTCATTTTGAGTGGACATTGGTACCAGCGTTATTAGGTTCGTAAAGGAGGACAGATAGATATTCAGTTACATGCAATAATTTTGTCAGTAATGTCCATTTAAGTGGATTATAAATGCATAATTTTAATTTAGTATTATGCCTACTATAATAACGAAGAATTTTAGCATAAATCTTGGATTAACTTTTAAGCTTTCGTAAGAAGTCTGATATTACTTTTATTCAAATAAACTGCTTATATTTCTTTAATTAATAAAATATTTTATATGCTAAACATTATTATTGCTTGTAGTTCTCTAATTCAAAAACAATTATTTATTTAAAAGAAATTTATTTAAGGAAAATGATTAAGAAAAAAAAAACAAAATGAAATAATTATTAACTATAAACAAAACTAATTTTTGTAAAACAAATATAAACTGAATAATTTCATCTATTAAAGCATGAAGCTGATTAATGATATGACGTGTCCTTAATTTTCATGTTAGAGTGTGAAATTCTAATAAACAAGTAATATTTTTAAAAATTTAAATCAATTCCTACTTAGGTCAACAAAGAAAATTTTTATTTTAGTTACTTTTTATTAAATAATTAAAATTAATTTATTTATATACATATGACAGAATCACAGTATTGTGTCAAAATAGAAAGGAATTTCCTTGCAATTTTCCTTTCTATATATGGTGTTCTACTATTATTTTTTTGTTAGTATTTATTTACTTTTTTTTCGTTTCTAATTTATGAAGCTGATGGTGGTCTATGATTTCTCATCGCAATAATAGCATTTTATCGATTGAGCTACTGCCTATTGATTTCAGTTTTCTTAGCACTACTAAAGCTCGATTTAAACTATTAAAAATCAATTTAATTTAATCACTGTTTAAATTTCTAGTTTGAATATGAAAATCCCACATGCGTGTAAAATGATGGAATTTTAAATTAGCGTTTCATTTTATTCAATAAAAACTGAATGTCGATTGTGACAAACTGCGTATGTAGCATATACGTATGTATGGTAACTAAAAGCTTTGAGCAATTTCTAATGTTTAATTTAATTTTTATTTATTTATTATGAAATTTTATGCGCTTCCTGAAGTCGAACAAAATGATTAATGAATTTAGAATAAATATCTTTCAATCCAGTTTGTAAACACTTGATAATCTATTTTCTTGTTATGGGATTTTAATAGAAATTGGTAACAAAATTTATGTATTCATTCAAGGGAAAAAAATCAGCAAAATTGTTTAATTCATCCGTTTAGTATTAATTTTATTATTAATTATTAATTATTTTTTAATCATTAGCTTATTAATTATTTTATTATTATATTATTATTTATTGTTATTTATTATTTTATTATTAACTTATTAACTATTTTTATTTATTATTTATTTTATTATTAACTTATTCATTATTTTTATTTGTTATTTATTTAATACAATATCTTATTAACTTATTTCATTATTAGATTATTTGTTTAATATTTTATTATTGGTTTAGAAATTTATATTTTAATATATTATAACTTATATATATATTTCAATTAATCTATCTTATTTAAATTTTAATAAATTAAAATATAGATCTCTAATCCCTTAATTTAACCAAAATTTGAGAAATTCCTTACCAATATTTGCAATTTCAATTCTCCATATAAAAATATTCATTTATTGTTCGAAAAATTCTGAAAACAAGAACAACATGATCTGAAAGTACACTTCTTTTTCTGAGTAAACAACTTTACGACCAAGATAATCCTTCCAATGGTGCACCGCTGAATTTCTTTATTAGCATTACTATAGATATAATCTTAAATGGAAGTATTTGAAGTGTGAAAAATAACCGTAAATGATAAGACTGGCGTAGAGAAATCAAACATTGTGGAATAATATTTTAATAAAATGCATCCTTCTATTCACAAAGGCATCATATTAAACTATATTTCAAGACAAACAAGATTTTATGACTTTTATATTAAGAATTTCACAAATGATGAACAAGATTTTTGTAGATTTTGCATCAAAATACTAAAAAATAAATTCCTTAATATGACGAACTCAGTCAGTATTATTACTTTCATTAAAATAAGATTTCTGAAATAATCTTCAAACTTCTTAATAATTCCATTATTTAAATTTTAGGAACCAAATAATAGACAAATCTATCATAAATTTTGTATGCGAAACATTAAAAAATTCTTAATACGACGAAGTTGGTCATATATTGTTATTTTTCTGAAAATAACTCATAAAGTAATCATAGAATTTTTATATTAATCATTTAAGCTTTATGAGCCAAAAATTAAGCCAAATCCATTATTTAAATTTAGGAACCAAAAATTGAACCAAATAATAGACAAATCTATCCTAAATTTTGTATGTGAAACATTAAAAAATTCTTAATACGACGAAGTTGGTCATATATTGTTATATTTCTGAAAATAACTCATAAAGTAATCATAGAATTTTACAGCTTAATCATACAGCTTAAATGATTAATGATAAAGTAATCATTAATCATTTAAGCTGTATGAACCAAAAATTAAACCAAACAATAGACAAATCTATATCATAGATTTTGCATGTAAAATACTAAGGAAGCTTTCTTAATATGATGAACTCAGACATATATTATTAATCTCCTTAAAATAAAATATCTCCAAACTTCTATATAAATTTATTATTTAAACTTTATTACCAATATAAAATCCCAAATTACACCAACATCGGAGAACATTTGATACTAAACTGAAATTAGGCGTTTTAATAAAACGCATCGTTCCATTCACAAATGCATCCTTGTTACGTTATTTTTTCAAGGCAGAGCCAAACTTTATAGCTCACAGAATAAGTAAGAACTGAAGCTATCATATCGTTTCTCACGAGCGTTTCTTACTGTAGGAGAACAGAAACGTAACATTGCTTGCAGCAGAAGGAGAACGGGAAACGTATCCAAAATAAAAAGAAATCACGTATCTATTAAAAGAAACAAAGTAATGAAAACCTCGGAAATTAAGATTACTAGCATCCCTGCTTTTTCCTCATTCCGGGCCCGTTTCGGAACAGTATAGCGGGTTAAAACCTTTACTACCCCCGCTGACTGAAAACGTCTTGCCTTCAGGTCAAACGGGATCGATCCTGCAAGTCAATGATTTATTCAAACCAAGAAACCAGGTAATGGTAGGCAAGATCCTCCTAGCAAAAGCAATAAAAACACTTTACCAATTGAGTTCTATCTCTACCCCACCCCTAAACTCACCTTCCACATCAAGGGAGAATATAATAATGAAAAGGAAAAAAGGCAGATGGGGGTAAGAAAGAAAAAAAAACACTCCAGAGAAAGGGGGGAGAGAGAACTCTTGTTGTTGTTCGCAATTTACTTTTTCTCCTCTAAGGGAGAAATAAAGCTTTACTGAGAATATTATGGCTTAACCCAGTGTGGAACCTAGAGGTATAAATCCCTTACTGCAATTGCCTGCAATGTTGAAGTACGTGAGTATATCGGGGGTGAGAATTTAAAGTTTTTGTACTTATCCCACATGTCCCCGTAATTTTATCTGCCCCGACCATTTCATATTTTATAAGTTAGGTGGGTATTTTATTTACTCCAACGCGTTCCATTTCAAGGGTGGAAGTAATTTTGGGACTTTACTCCCAGACTCGCCCAGGAATGCGGCCACCATTTTTTTACAGTTAAGTACTTTCGTGTTAGCCGTCCTCCTTTACTTGAAAGCAATTGAAAGGAATGCGTTTAATTACTTTAAAGGTAGGAGCGTGCGTGTTGTATGGTTTTGCTTGCGTTGAAATTTCGTCTTAATTAATAAATTAAAAAAGGGGGTTGTTTTGAAGATAAATGGCTTTATTGTCCAACTATTTAAGATTAGTTTCTATGGAAATATGGTTTTTTTTGGTGAAAACTGCTTTTTTGTAAGGATAAAGCTTGCTTTGTTAAAAATATTTTGGTACTGAAATGTCATCACATTCATCACTCTTTTTTTCATGAAGTTCCATAACACTTTTTTTTAGGGGGGAAGCCTTACATTTTTTTTCAAAAGTTTTAGAAAATGAAAGATGGTATAAATTGAAAAAATAATTCACGACAACAAATCTAAAGATATATTTATCTTTTTAGAAGACAAATTTTTCAGAAATCTGAGCAAAAAGCATATATAATATAATATTAAATTACACAAATTATAGCACAAATTTTCTTTTCAAGTAATAATATTTTTCCTATTGGGGAAGCAATTATTAGTAGTTTGTATTTGATAATTTCTACAAATAATTTTTAGTTTCTGGATGAAGTCTTTTTCTTTTCAGAAAACTATTATATTTCTAACTAAAATTAGATTATTTTTAAGAATGTTTTAACAGATACATTCACTTCCCCTACAGAAAATGAAGTCGCAAATACATCAGTAAAATATTATACATGGTATTTGTTTCCAACAACTTTAATAGTTTTATTATTTTTGATACGATTTACAGGTAAAAGTCTTGGATTAATAATTCCAAAATAGAAATTTCAAAAGCTAAATGAAATCTAACTCAAAGTATTAATTCAAAAAATAGACAACGACTAAAAATTGTTAACTTTATTTGTCAGGTACAATGATTTTTAGAAGGGAGTATAGTTGCTAGATATAACTATTTATTTATTTAGTAATATTATAGTTTCATCGAATAAAAATCATAAACACACTAAAGAATTTCATTTTTAAAAATAGTATTATTTTTGACCACATGATTTATAGTGAAATATATATGGTGATAAATATGTAAAATGAAAGTAAATGATGTAAGTAACCAGAAATATCTTTTTATTCCTAAAAATTTCTGAAAAACGTTTTTGTCAAATATTTAACGGCATTGTATTATACATAAAATAACAAATTTATAGCGATAAACACGTTTTGAACCTTGGTAGAACAATAATTCTCATACTTTAATGTGAAAATAGGAAACAATACAACAAAATTAGTACTATTATTTTTATATAATTACAAAACTAAAGATTTTGGAAATTATAATTTTTTATATTTTTTAAAAATAACTCTTTAGAATTTCAATTTAAATATTAAGTACTAATTGCTAAACCTTTCTAAGAAAACTTGCTACATTTCACTATGATGACATTTCTAAATGTAAGATTATATTAGTATTAGTAAATTTGTTTTCAATTGCAAATATCTCCATTTTGATTAGTGACCTTCAAAAATGAAATTCATGTATTGGTATGCATTTTTATAAGCAGACACGTTTAATACATTTTAATATATATTGATGATTGATATAAATGTTTAAATATTTTTGCGACATAAATAGGTCTTTTTTCGCCGTTCCATTTTCCTCTTCCTTCTTCTGAATTTTTTTTCTTATAATTTGTGGTTGCTTCCTAATAAATGTCAGAGATTCGTCACCATTTTTTTCTTATAATTTACAATTGATCTCTGTTAAAATGTAAACGATTCTTTACATTTATTCTGTTTTAATAGGATCTAATGTTATTTGAATGAGCGACTGATACTGAAAATTTGCAATCATGGTGTTTTGGAACACTTGGGCTGTACTTAGACTTCATTTTTACTTACTTTTAACTCTGTAGCTGTTTCATTTATATATGGATAAAATTTTGTAATTAAATTTTTAATTAACCCCCCCATAAATTGGACTTTTGTGTATTGCACATTTTTGAAAAAATTTTGTGAACTTTGCATATTTTTGATGATAATATACTACTATTTTAATCTTTTGAAACTTAAACGTCATTGATCATTTTCTTAGATTAATTTTTTTCATTATAAGTGAAGTTACCTGGTAATAAGTTTGAAAAAATTGAATTCAACATTCTCCAATATTTTTATTAATTTATTAGGAATTAACAATTAAATTTAAAAAAAGAAATTCTACAACATTGAGTACACAATCAAAGAGTGCCGTTAAATATTATTTTTATAAAATTTATTTTAAAGTTGTTTTCATCCATTATTTAGGATCCTTATTTCCAATATCTCACATCGATTTTAAATTTGATGGAGATTCTATTCAAATATTATATATTTTTTAAATATGATTTTTATGTTCAAAATTGAAATTGTATATACTTTACTATAGATTTAATTCAAAATTATTTCTAGATAAAACTATATAAATAAGATTTTATACACAAATGATGTAAAAAAATTCGGTATCAGTACTGCAGTATTGTACAGTTTTTACAATAAATAATAAAAAGCATATTAAATTATTTCCATATTTTATAATTACTATATATGTGTGTGTGTGTTATTATCATATAATAATTGTTATTATGTGTCATACTTTCATTTATAATTTGCATGTACCATCCTACATCCCTACCATCCTACATTCATATTTAAAAACACATTGTAAATTTTGTTCATATTTATGACAAAATTTTGTTCATATTATTTCCTCTTTTATCATAAATTTACTAGAATGCTATATTATGATCTGAAATAATCCCAGCTGTATTTGACGCAACATTTATTTGCCTCTAATTAAATACACTTTGCTAAAAGGTAAAAATTGTTAAAAAAATTATTTGTTCTTCATTGAAAATTATATTCTTGTTCGAATATAAATTATTACATAATATTTTGAAGGATATTTTTTCTTTTTATTTAAATACATACATACATATAGAACAGTAACTCCCGACCTTTCTTCAATTTGATTTTCAATCCATGATTAACGTCACAGCAAAATTAGTACAACAATTATAATTTTTCAAGTGGATATCTCTTTAAAAATGTTACTTTGATTTCTTGTTTTTTTTTCGCAGCAGTTGTCTACAAATTACATTTATTTTTTTGCTTAAAAAAATGGAAATCCTTTTTTTTTCCTCTTCTCTTTTTTTCAGTTAATAACAGTATCGTATATACATTAGAACTGTAATTAAAATATCTCTAGTTTTAAATGTGATGGTTAATTTTGATTAATATTCTATAATTTTTTTTAGTTTTCGTTTTAGTAACTAATATTCAGTACTTTTAGTTTCACAATTAAAGAAAACTACTCGACAGATTTCAAACCAAGACTTTAAGTACCACGTTCTACAGCATTTCAAAAGTTGCGTAAATTATTTGATACTCTTTAATGAATTTAATGTTTAATTAATTAACTTAATTATGTTTACCTTATTTTGAACTGTATTACGGTATATTTTTTAATCTGAGGAATCAAAGATATCTTTAAAATATAATGTAATTGCAAATAATAAGAAAATTCATAGAAAAGTCTTTGAAAATCAAATATGAAAATTATATAATCTTCATATACATATTTTATAACCTTCATTTATCTTTTTTGAAGATGCTCCAAGATAAATAAATTTTAAATCGTATCTCTGATATAATTTATGCCCATTTTAATGATGCCACCCTACACGCGTATAAGTTGTTATACCAAAATTGCTCTTAATTATCTCTATTCCCTTACAATCTTACATCCAAACCTCAAAAGCATATTTAATTTTTAGCAGGTTATTTTTTTTTTGTACGTTTGTTTGTTTTACATTAGTAAACCAAACAAAAATAATTTATATCATAAATGATTTGCAACCATTAGACTGCCGTTTCTTACAGTCATTCTTTTGACAGCAGTATTTCTTATCATATATCCTATTTGAATCTATGAGTAATGATTATGATAATTTCATAAAGACACTAAGAAATTATCATTTTATTTCCGATTCATTCATATTTGTAATGATAAATCATTCTTGTAGAAATATTTATTTATTAAGCATTTCAAATTTCAATTAATATCTCGTAAATCAAACATTCTCTAATGAATTATTGAAACTTTCTCTTTAAAATCTGTACTCAGACATAACATTGATTCTCTTTATTGTTCTTTCAGTCTGAGTTCTATTGTAATAAATTTATACTCCTAAGATATCCAATATTTGCTTCTGTAATAATTTAAAAACTGCCTGTATGGAAAAAAAATTGCATTAAAGGTAATTGCTTTCCTTTATTTATTTATCTTTATTCATATACAATATTTATTATATATATCTTATTTGATAATTTAACATTATTTTATGATATTTTTTAACTATAAATTTATTGACAATTATCCTATTTACATATAAATATGTTTCAATAAATACTCTAGATTTCACAAAGCGAAATCAAATGATGGGAGACAGAGAAAAAGGTGCTTAAATCTTAGATATCGATTTATAAAATTTACGAGTCACCCTATTTTGTTCGAAAACTCTTTTTGTTCTACTTTCCATATAAAGGAACTTTTTCGCTTATTGAAGCAATCAATCTAGCTGCTTTCCAGACAGCCATGTTTTCTCTGTCGCTGGAGTTAGTTTACTGCACTCTTTCATTCCTTTGTTTCATTGATCATGAGAAATTCGCCAAGCATAAGAATAAATTGATATACTTTGTTTATTTCAGAGTTGGCATAAGCCTAGTAATATCCTCACTTATTATTTTTTGCTTATTAATATGTAATGCTTCTTAATGGAAATTTATTTTATAATTATTAAAAATTATTTTATTATTTTCTTAAATTATAACATATTTTTGCATTGAAAGTTTTTCTCAAATTTTATTGTTTATTAACATGTCTTATTATTTAAAAATTATTTATGCATGTCATCGTGTTGTTTACTTCAGAGTGATCTAAGCTAAAAATATTTTTCTTATTGTGTATTATGCTTACTAATATGTAACGCTTCCTAATGAAAATTTATTTTAGAAATTTTGTAACTATTTTATTTACAAGTCATCATGTTTTTGTTTTTTCATAATAGACATAAGCTAAAAATATTTTATTTATTATTTTATGCTTATTAATATGTAATGATTCCTAATCGACATTTCTTTTATTAAAAATTTTTTAACTACTTTACTTGCATGTAATCCTTTTTCGCTCATTAAAATAAATATTTTCAGCTCTTTTTTCCAAGAACTAAACATTACTGCCTTTTGTTTTGAAATACTATGATTCTATCAATTGTTTACAATATTAGATTGATTTTTAAATCAGAAAGTAGTCAATATTATATGTTATGCGTTAAAAATAGGAATAATTTAAACTATCTTTTTTTTTTAATTTTGTTCAAATATCTATATAGATCTAGAGCCTCCAATATTTGTTTTAGCATTTTCTTAAGTTATAACATATTTTTACATTGAAATTTTTCTTAAATTTTATTGTTTATTAACACGTCTTATTAATGTACATAAATAAATTGAAAGGAATTACGATAAATTATGTTGGTAAAATTAGCTAGATAATTTTTTCTTTCCTTATCAATATTTTAAGAAAAAAGAGAAAACTCTTGCTAGGACCATAATGCAGAACATCAGAAAATATTATATATAAGACATTGTCTTTTAAATATAAGAATAATTCTTTTTAATATTTTTTTCGAATATCTCTATCTAGATCTAGAGGCTCTCATATTTGTTTTACTATTTCCTTGAATAAAAAACATATTTTCCTGAACCTTACAATTATTCTGTCAGTATAATTAATTAAATAAATTTTATTTTTCGTTTCGATATTTTATGAAAAAAGAGAAAAATCTTATTTTGATCCTATTGCAGAGCATCAGAAATCGAAATAGCCGATAAAAGTCATATATTTCTATTTAATACTATTTATATTTCCTAAAATTGAATTAAATGTTTTTAACATATTTATGAAATTTTTTCCATTAGTTTTATAAAATTGATTTTCAAATTATGTAGATAGTTTGCTGTTATTAAGAGTTTCTTTCAGTTTTCTCAGGCAGAATATATTTTTGAATGAAATTCTGGTTTCTTCCATAAAATGGGACATATTTTATGACTGTAAAACTGCATCAGCTTTGATCTAAATTTCTTTTATAAGACTTCATAATACTTACTTATATAAAATTTCTACATATTGCTTATTATTTAAAAACCTGTGCTTATATAAAAGGCTGACTAATATCAAATTAAATCTTAGAAAGAATATCACAAAATAACTGCAATTTATTAACATTTTTTAATTTTATTTTGTTGTCATCTATACGTGCAGTTAGTTTGGAATGCTGCATTTTAAAACATGTCATACACTTGATGCAATCACAATCATACAATTGTGTGTTGTCCTGCAGTTACTTTCATACTTATAAGGGAGAATATGCTTTTAAAATTATAAAATTTCATATTTTTAAAGTAAAGAGTATAAAGTTTTAATCATTGAACATTGAAATGCTAATGAAATGTTTCCAAGTTATTTTATTGAAATATAAGATTTTTTCTACACATTTCATGTATTTTTTTTTTCCTTCTTTTTATGGACTTTAATCTTTCAGAGAAATAAAATATAAAAGTTTTTCAGAGGTAAGAATTTTATCCCTACCAACTATTTGTTTCATCTCTGAATTAAAAGATTTATTTTTGATCGGCTTACACTCTGGTATTTTTTAAAGAAAATAAATTTACTAAATCTCCAGACGATTTCCTTGCGATAAATTTCACTTTTTTGTCCAAGGCAAACACGGATATTATTGGTTTTTAATGCTGTAGTAAGAAAATATGTTTTGAATGTATTCAGAAATCGAATTCTTAATATTTTTTCATAAACACTTTTTGAAATTGCAAAGAACAAATCTTTTTTTTTCCTTTTATCGAAGTATTAATCATGTAGACTGAATTCTTCATATATCTTCTAAGGAATTAAATCTTAGACTAACTTTTGATTTTTAACCCAGCAAAATCCTATATTTTCCAATTTATTATTTACATAAAAAACCTTCAATTTTCTGCGTCTTTAATTGGCATTCCATTTTTATATTTAACCTTAATATAACTGTTTTTCAGACTATCGAAAGTAGTAGCCTAAATATTGAAAACACTGATAATATGAAATAATTGAACTGAAAAATTAATTTTATAATTTATTTATTTTAATTAAAAAAAGATCCTGAAATTTATGACTATCTTTTGCTTCAGAATATAAAAGATGATATTTAATACAGGAAAACACAAATTGCTTAATCTATAAATTCTGATATTCCTTATTCGTGACTTAAATGTATTTACTTTTGAAGAGATTTCTTTGTAATTTTGTTTTTACTAAAATTTTTAGAATTAAATATTATTTACAAAAAATTATCTGTCGAATCTACTGTATTAGTGTTTATTATAGTTGTTATTTAGTTTACTTAGTTCGTTTAAAATATTACCTAATATTGCATTCCATTGTTTGCATGAAGAATTTTTTTTCTCGTTATTATTTTTCAAAATTATTGCGATGTAAACAGCAGTCGTGTTTATTTAGCTTATTTTTTGCGTTTTCAGCATCTTTCACTTTATTCTTAACAAAAATAAATATAATATAATGAATAGATTCTATAGTTTTGATGCAGTATAATAAACATATTTTTAAAATGCGAATTTTAATGGGATTTTTATTAAATTCAAAACTAATTTATTAAATTATTTGATTTATCAAAGGAAATTTACAGTGCATTCCCCCTATTTAAAATAAATAGGGAATTTTTAACTAGTAATAAAATTTAACATAAAATAAAGAATTAACATATAAATTGAAATAGATTTTTAAATAACTATTTTGAACTTTTGAAACTAGTTTTATCTATTCATTTTTTTAGTTTTATGCAAATCAATTCACATGCTTCAGTTGCCTATTGAAATTCATCTATAACAATAGAATTTTTTTTTCTTTAAATATTATAATAATCGAATATAATGTTTTTCTGTATTTTATTTTTCCATACATATTTTTTTCTGAATCGTTGACAAATTTCACACACAAAGAATATTTGAAAATACATACATATTTCTTCTTTTTTTTTAACTCCAAATTCACAAAATTAGATTTTCAATTTAACAAAAATATGCTTATATAAACCATATAAGCTATTTTGTGATGTATAATTAAATAATATTGCCTATCTTTATTAAAATATTTTAATGAAATCTCTTATCTAAATATTTTAATGAAACTAAAATAACGTGTCACTTTGAAAACTTGATTTCCAACAGAAATATCATTATGGGTATTATTAATTCCATTTATTAAAAATGATATTATAAGACTGAAATTATTATGATCAATGTGCATTGTAAAATTTGATTACTTAAAATAAGTAAATAATTATAGATATTATTAAGACTAATGGTATTATTAAAAATTATTAGCTCCATTTATAATTTAATAATTGCAATACTCCTTTTATATTCTTTATTTTGCTCTTTATATTGAAAGTAAATTTTCAAAACAATGATGTTGTTTTGGTTTTAGGTTTTTGAAGTCTAAATTCGAAGGCAATAAATTGGAGATTTATCTCTTTAGAGGCATCAGTTTTTTGCTTTTAGGGTTATTAGAAAATAATGCAGAAAGTCGTCACATTTGGCGATTTATTGCCAGTTAAATTTATAGCTTGAAGCGAATGTCCGCTATGTACTCGATTCTCCAGCTTCTGAGCTCGATCGATTTTGAGATAGGGGGAAAAAAACCTCATAGTTTTTCTAAATATCTTCGCATGCGTTATCTGATAGTCTCGTGATCGTTTCAAACCAGTTTAGCTGTTTGATTACTTAAATTAATTAAAACAAATGATGAGTTAAAAATAATAATGTTTTCACATGATAACTTGGAATTTGAAATTGTAGATTTCATTTATTTTTTCTAAATTTATTTCAAACACAGCTCATTTGTATCAGTTGCCTTTTTAAAACGTAATTTAAACTATTAATAATTTATTATTATTAATTAAATATATTTTTAAAATTTAAGTTATTATCAATTAAACAAAGTGAAATTAAAAATGAAATATTAAGAATATATTTCTAATTTCCCCTAAAATATAGGCCAGCCAAAGAATCAGATTCTGTAAATGATATTTAAATTGATAATGGAATATAATTACTTGCCTAAGTATATTCCATGATTGGCATAAACAAATATTGAAATATACGGATAGTTTCTGTAAAAATTTTATTCTGTATACTTATTCAATTATTGACACACAAATGATTCAAATTCACATCTAAACCAAAATTGGAATGGATAATTGATTCATAAAATAAAGTAGTATTTCACTACTATTAATAGCAGAAAGGAGTAATGTAAAATAGAGTTATTAAAGATAATTTTTATAATGAAAACATAATTATTTGCTGTTTTGTATCTTTTTTCCTCCCTGAATTTTATTATATAGTGTTTAGTTTCAAAAACTCTTTTAATATTCTTTAATAGTTTTCCATGAATCTCAAGGAATGAGGTTAGAAATAATACTTTTTGTTTTGAAAATATTTTGTCATTTTTATATACTGTGTATTAGCAGAATAGTTAAAGCACTTTTGTATTTTGTATATGCCGAATTTCCTTTATATAAAAGATTTGATTTCAGTTTATCAATTCAGAAATACAAGAGTCAAAGAGTAATCATGATGGTGTTTAAAAAAAATCAAAATAATTTCAGTCTGTTATTAAATATATTCTTAGAATTTATACAGGTTTTCTAATACTCTTGGAAAAAAAATATCATAACTCATTTAAAGAGTTCCCAAATCTAAGTTTCAAATCATAGTGTCAAAAGCATGATTGTTTAATGACTTAAATTTATTTTAAAGTGCATTCATTGATAATTAACACAATTCATGATATTTTATCACTGTTGTATCATTTTCACATTTTTCTTTTAGGATAGCTTATTCTAGCTTTTTCTATATATCTGAAGCACTATTTTCAGATGTATAAAATTTTATAGATATATAGATTTGTTTTCAAATGTATGGAATTTTCTTGCATTTAACTCTTTCTTAATGTAAAAAGTTAACATTCATTTAATGAATTTTATGCATTTTTAATGTTTTATAAGATATATAATGTAAAATGTAATGTTTTTTAATCTTTTTCTGTTCTAATATGCTAATAAATAATAATAAATTCTAATATAATATAATAATAAATAATCTAAAAAATAATCTATTATAATAATAAATTCTTCATTGCAAGGATCATGTGTTATCAAGTGTAGCTTTTTCATTTGGGCTAGGTGGGATTGCTCTTCGGCGACCCCATCAATTTTCTCGCTTGACCTTTGGCTTGGTCAGGGTATCGCTCAGTAATATCTGAAGAATTAAAATCTAATAGTGTTTAATAATTATAAATAATTTAATAAACTTCACTTTAATAGAATTATTTCCATTTAATCGAATACATATAGATATACTTAGGTATTTATAAATTAAAAGTGGTTTTCATAGTAGTTCCAAAAAGAAACTTAGCAACATTAATGTTTTTAATAATTAAATTGATATATATATTTGTAACTGACTTGTTTAATATTTAACAGTACCAGAATCTGACCTCTTTTAGAGATTTTGGCGTGTTTGGCTTAATGATACTTAAACCTGATTAGTATCTAAACTTATATGTATCTTATATAAATCTAAACTTTTATGTAAACATAACTTTATGCTCTTGAAATTTTAATCAAGCTATTTGAATAACAAACTATTTAAATTTTAAAAATACTGATTTGTAACAAAAAATATTGTTTTATGCTTTAGAAGCATTTTAATTTGCAGCCCATTAAAATAAATTTCTTCATGTATAAAACTCATTTTTGAAACAAGGAATTTATATTTTTGTTTCATATTTTTTTAACTTTATATGCTTAAAACTTCTTTAAAATAAGTTATGTGTAAAGCATTAGATTAAAATGATCTTAAGATATTTCAAAGTTAATTTTGGCATTCAAGCATATTCTCAATCAAATTTTGTATTACAAATAATTTATTCAGATATTTATAATATATTCTTATTGTTATAAATTTTTAAGGACTAAAGTATTCGTTATAAAGTTTAAAGTTGTTATTAATTTAATTTCGTGTGTTCAATATCTTTACTGAAAGTTTTTTTTAATATTTTAAACTCAAATTTAATATGAAAAATTGTTATTAATTGACTTTCTAAATTTTATAAAATATAAATTAAAATAATCATCTATTTATTTCAAATGTTTCAAATAAAATTAAAAGGATACCGTTACAGAAAAATGTTATACCGAAAGAAAAATCAGTTATTTAATAATTTCACAAAAACTTTTAATTCAATTAAATTTATCTCCAATGTGATAAATCTTTATAAGAACAATTCACAAACATGTAGCTTATTTGTTATTTAAACTACTTCCTTGAAATGTCATTTAATGTCAACGATATTATATTATGATGGATCGAGAATTTTTGTTACATAATCTGCTTAATTTTTCTTTTAGAATTATTTCTTTACTTGAAACAATTATCCATTCAAGTATACTTATTTTAGTTTTAGAACAGAAATAATTTTCAACTACTTCAACCCTTTGGATTGTTTCAAATCCGATAAAGCGATTTTTAGCATAAGAAAGTACTTATAAACAAGAGGATTTAAAGCAAGTTGTCTCTTTACATCTTAATTTTTATGAATTTTTTATCCATATATCGCATCAAGATTTTTTTTTTGTTTTTATATCGAAATAAAAGTTTGTTTTTCAAAACATATGATCTGAAAAACCATAACACAGTTTCTTTGTTTTTTCATTTAAAAAACCGTATTCAAAGACTGAATTATTCCTTCGGTATTTTTAAAAATTAAAGTGTGCTCGAGTAATTTTAACTCAGCAATCCGTTAAAGTCTTTTGAAAGGCACTTTAAGTACTTTTTTTTTCTCTTAACAAGTTCTTTACATCTTTTTCTTCTTATTTCCTCTTGTTTTCTTATTTTATTTATTCTTTTATTGATCTGCTCTTCTCATAATTTTTTTGGATTTTTATATACTTTATTTATTTAAAAGTTAAATAAAATATATTATGCTTAAAATATTTGTTCTTAGTTTTTAAAAATAAGCTTTTTTTCTGCTTTGGCACTCTAAAAATATTTTAATAGTAAATTTTATGTAAACCTATTTCATATCTCTTTAAGTTTCATCCAGTGGCAATCAGAAATATATGATAAATTGAGAAAAGTTAGTAACTTTGATACTGGTTAGTTGATAACTAATTGAGTATTTTGTTAGTTAATAACTAGTGGATTATTTAGTTAGTTAGTAACTAGTTGATTATGCAGTTAGTTAGTAACTAGCCGATTATTTAGTTAGTTAGTAGCTAGTAGATTGTTTAATCAGTTTATAAATAGTTGATTGGTTAATTAATTTCATTAGTTTGTTTGAAATAAACTGTTTTATTTTTAAATTCATAGAAGATGTATAATTATCTTTTTCAATTGAAGAAATTCATTCAAATTCCATATATATTAGAGAATTCAATAATTTCACACATGACGGTCTAGAACATATGTCCCCAACCTAGGCGATAACGCCCCCTTGTGGGCGTTTGAAGCTTTCAGGGGGGCGGTAAAAGACCCAGAGAAAACTAGGGGGCGTTGATATGGCATGGGGGGGCGTAGGACGATTAACCAAATATAGTCTGCAATAACTTCCAGGAAAGATTCCAGGATATTTTAAACATGGAGACACCAGACTGGGTTTTGGATCCTTTTTGCAATTTCAATACAGCAGGAGCCTCTCAGTTGGAAGAACTTACAGAATTGATGCCAAATGAGGAACTAAAAATTAAATTCAACAATGGTTACCAAGAATTTTGGCTGCAGAATTCGATTTCGTAACTGCATTTTAAGATTATAGTCGATTGTTCAAAGACTTCTGATAGCATTCCCATCTTCATATTTAGCAGTGTATTTAGTGCTGTAGCAACATTGGTGACGAAAAAGAAAAATCGGCTCCATGTTACTGAACGGAGCGACTTACGATTGCTTTTTAAGTAAAATCGATCCTGATATTAACAAGCTACTTAAAATGCCCCAAATCCAGCCTACTCATTAGTTAAGCTAGAAATTCAATGTCTTTAAATTTTAATAAAATAAATATAATTATGCGTTTTAATTGTTCTCTGAAACTGTCAATTTATTTACTTAGAAAGCAATAGTTTATTATGAATTAATTCGTTTCATCAAAACTCCTGCCTGTCCTTATACCAGAAAAGCTAAAAGTCTTATTCCTCTTCCTTTAAATAAAGAAGAAATTCAGTAACGTCTCAATTCTAACTATATTCTGTCTATTAGTAATTTTTTTAAATTTAATTCGTGGTTTCCACCATGTATTATGCACGCTCTTATTTCTCTGAAGTGGAAGGGGGGTGATGTTGAAATAGTGACTAGAAAAGGGGGCGGCAGTTCAAAAAAGGTAGGGAACCTCTGCTCTAGAAGAAGTTTGTCGCATTCTACCTCTATTTCAGTCAGCTTCTTATATTTTATGCTATTACATAACTGAAGAAACAAATTAAAGAATCTTAAGCAGTTTAGTGATTTCATCCCAAACTATTTCAATATATTAATCTATTTTTAAATTAACAAATGCAAGTTTTAAAAAAATGGTTTATCATGTGTTTTCAGAATTGAGCAAACAATACTATGTATATATATATTCATATTTCGTTTTAGCTTTTATTAATGCGAGTGTAATTTTTCACTAATTTGATAATTTACCAAGCTTTAAAATTTCAGTCATTAGAGCGTCCACTAAACTCCAGTATTTTCTTTAATTCATATTTCTTAAATTCTTATTGTATTTTTCGGAATTTCATGCTAGTTTAATTCTAAATTTTTTTTAAAAAATTAATGTACGTAACATTTTTAATTATGTTAAAAAAGGTAGATTTTTGTTGAAAATATCAAACATTTTTTTTAAATTTTAGTACATCATTAATTTTTGAATACTTTTCTTCATAGCAACCTGAAGCATTATGATTAAACATCCATTCCTTTAAAAGTTACATTTATCTAGAAACTTGCATAATAATTTGTAAAGCTTATATCTTTAAATATTATTTACTCGAATTCTAAATTTTATCAAATCTCCTAAAGAAAAAATTCACAAAGTAAAATATGATGCATTCTTTCTATGCCAATTTAGTATTAATGTCTAAATTCATGTTTATTAGAATGCATAAACGTATTAAAAATATCCAAATAAAGAATTTGATTAATTCTGAATTTGCACATACTTTTATCTAACATACGTATCCAAAATTAGCATACTCATTTGAAAATGCAAAGAACATTATTCGTTTTTAACGTGGATTTCTTTTCATTATGATGGATATTACTCTCACAAGTTAGTGTGGTTAACTTTTGAATGCCACGCTTCCTTGAATAGTTCTGTATAGTTGCATAGTTTGTATAGTTGTAGAATGAAAAAAACTGCCTAATTCTTGGTGTTTAGATGTGTTACTATTTTGACAATGTTTGTATTTTAATAATATTTGCTTTTATTATATTTTGTGTATACTTTTTATTCTTTGATATATTTACGTTATTTATATTTTGTGTATACTTTTAATTCTTTGATATATTTACTTTCATTATATTTTGTGTATACTTTTTATTCTTTGATACATTTACTTTCATTACATTTTTTCAGTATATTTACTTTCATTATATTTTTTCAGTATATTTACTGAATGTATACTTCAGTATATTTACTTTCATTATATTTTGTGTATACTTTTTATTCTTTGATATATTTATTTCCATTATATTTTGTGTATGCTTTTTATTCTTTGCATATATTTACTTTATTACATTTTTTGTGTATATTTACTTTATTATATTTTTTATATATATTTACTTTTATTATATTTTGAGTGACAATCAGTTTTATTTCTGATTCCAACAAATTGGTTTATTTGTGAATGGCAACATTGTTTAAAATAAATTAAATATTCATGGCAGCATTTTGCTGCAGGTATAGCTTTCTGTATTTTTTTTAAATATGGCATCCTCATTTAGCAGTTAGAATTATTTCAATTATTTCTCTGAAAGTTCATAAAAAAATTTACTACTCAGAAAGCAGGAATAATCATTTTGAATTGAACAAAAAGAATTCTTGTACACTCAAAACAGTCTATTTTTGATATTCAGTATGAGGATGACACAAAATTTTAAAAAAGGCCGAAAACTATGCTTGCTGCACTGTTTGACCATGGATATGTATTTTATTTTAAGCAATGTGGCGATTCACAAAGAAGCCAATTTGAGAGTATTAGAAATAAAACTGATTACCACGCAAAATATAACAAAAGGTAATGTACACAAAAAATATAATAAAATAAATACACAAAATATAATAAAATAAATACACAAAATATAATAAAATAAATACACAAAATATAATAAAATAAATACACAAAATATAATAAAATAAATACACAAAATATAATAAAAGTAAAAATTATTAAAATACAAACATTGTCAAAACAGAAGCACATCAAGCACTGACCTTTTTTCATCTCAAAAGTTATTACAACAATGTTACGCTCCTTTGAAGATATAAATGATAAGTTGCATAATTGTATAATGAAAAAAATGGCAAATGCTTGGAAAAACTTTAAACTGTGATAATGCACAGAATTTATTTAAATACTGCTGTGTGGAATTTGATTCTATGTTTGCACATTCTTTTGATTTAACACATATATCCAAAATTAGCATATTGATTTGGAAAGGCAAGAATGTTGCTCCTCTTTAAACTGAATTCCTTTCCGTTCCGATCCATATCACTTCCACAAGTTAGAATGACAATGTTGCACCTTCTTGAAAATATAAAAGAAAGGCACTTGTAGAACGAATAAAATGGATAATGCTTGGAACACTTTAAGCAGGGATAATGCAGAGGACTTTAAAAAAAATACTGCAATGAAGAAATTAATTAATTCTAAGTCTGCACATCCTTTTATTTAACACATATACCCAAAACTAACACATCAAAAAATGTTAGAATGATATTTTTTTTCCTTTGGCATCTTAATATCACTGTCCATATTTCTTCGATGAGTTAATGAGCCGCAATTTCAAGGTTTCTCAAAGGCATAAATGATGAGCTGAAAATTTCTCTTCAACTATCTTTCGAATGGCCAAAATCCCTCTCACTCAGTCCGAGGAAAAATTTTAGTGGTCATTATGACCAAACCACCCGCTGTGGCCGGCCAGCTATTCATTCATTCATTCTTAAATTATAAAAAAAGGAAAGTAGAAGCTGGATTCGAAATGACTCTAGTTTTAGAATTCCCACCTGCTCCAGCTCAAATGAAAGGCGTGATCAAAATCTCAAATCTGCTGCACAGATGAATCCAGCAAAGGGGAGGAGGGCAGAAGAGATAAAACAAAAGACATTATAAAAGTTGTGAGATGGGACAAGGAATGGTCATGTGATCGACTGACTCCAAATCTCTCACTCACGTTCGGATGTGCGAACCGACGACTCTGAACGCGTGCCAGATTGCTATGACAACGTCTCTATCAACAACGTGACCGATCGGATTTCGAATGAGGGACAACCCCCTTTCCCCCTTTTTTGCATGGGAGTTCGTTTTTATGGTCATGCAGACCGGGGTGGTGCGACACGAACGATGGATGGAAAGCTGGAACGTTTTTTTATCTTTTCTTCGGCGAAGAGTTTCTTTTATTATATCCGTGTTACCTTGTAGTGAATGATGTTAGATGCCGTGATTTCATCGCGGGTTCGTCCATCAATGGAAGAAAGTTACTGAACAGATTTAGTGTTTCTCGTGTTACAGTGACAGGAAATGCGTTCCATGGGTTCTGCTAAGTATTAATGGAAGATCCAGGCTGTGTGCTAATAGTGAGCATTTGTAAACTTCGCGGGAAAGATAAAAATACAAGAAAATACTTAGGATTGTTCATAAACAGAAACTTGTGCAGCTATGATTCTTAGCAAAAAGATATAATGTTACTGTTCTTCTTATTTAAACCAGTATTAAAGTAACTGGAAGTAGTATAAGAGTTCAATATATTAAACAAGGGTTTGTACGCGCTTTAATGTAAACAAAGCTAAATTTTATAATGAATTATATTATGATAAAACTTGTAGCTACTTAAAATTCTACAAAAATAAACCCAAAAGATACTAAATCATTTTTGAATTGCAGTAATTAACAATTCATTCAAAATATTTTATAAATCTCCGCAATCTGCATCACCGAAAGTGCCAGATTTCGGATATTTTTCATTATTCAATGAAAATTCCTTCCTGTAAAATCATCGCTGTCATCTATTGCCCTCTCGTTCAAGCAAGCTTGGCCTAAGAACTAAAGTTTCTGATGAATACATCATCATATTTTCTCGAACAAAATTTTATTTTGAAGATTACTTTAAATATATTTGTAAGCTAAATGTGAAATCTCCTAAAAATTTTGATGAATCTCGCTGCCAATTTTATGAATATTTTGCATATCAAAAAATCAAAGTAATATACTGCAGATAGAAATTCCTGGAATTTAATATTTATACATCAGCAAGTCCGAATTATATGGAGCATTATATTTAATAGCAATTATACTGAACTCTTTGAAGATCCCAAAATATCAAAGAGTTGTGCCAAACTTAAATCCTAAAGACCTTGAAAGATAATTGTGATGAATAAATTCAACTTGTAATCGTGATGCTCGAAGCAGAGAAAACAGTTGCGAACGCAATAACCGTTCTCACACCACTGGAACTAATTACACCTTTAGTCAATAGAAAGAAGGGTATAAACCAGGTAAACCAGGTGAGTTTCACGGTCTATGTACTTTCATTTTCAGTAAACCATATCGCTAATCTCGAAATTTCTGGACTTTAAAATGTGTCCAACTGGCATAAGCGAATAGTTTATTTCTAAAATTGTTTCTGCATTGCAGATTTGAAATTTAAAAAATAGGTTTAATACTGCATTTTACAGAAGAAGAAAACATAAGCTTGATATTTATTATTTTTTTTAAGTAAATTGGAGACAATAAATCAATTTAGTGATTGTTTCAATTGTAGTATATGTAGTCTATATTATATTAAAATGAATTATTTTTTTACAAATTTTACTAAAAATAAAAATGTGAACAACCAAATAATTCGAATTGAAAACATTTTACAGGGCTTTATTTTATGCAATTTTTGGTAAAAGTAAAATAATAGTCATTAATGGGCGAGTTTTTCATGCAGTGTATTTTAAAATCTAATAAATTAAAACATTGTTAGAATTCCCATATAGAAACAAAAATATATTTTATTCATTAAAGACTTTTTTTAAAAAATTTCATTCAAACAACAAAGACAAAATCTGATAATCGACATAGCAAAAGTTTTTTAAATACCATCCATTAAATCTTGTTTTAACAGAAATAAATGAAATATTTTTTCTTCATGCAAAACATTCGCAACTTTAATTTACATTCTAATAATTCGTCACCTTTGATACCTAAAAGGATCTATTGAACTTCTAAAAAATCTATTCTCAAAATCATTTACATATACTAAACACAGAAGCTTCTCAATTATTTAACAATCGAAACTAATAATACAAAGTAAAAGTAATGAATAAATTATGAAATGTTTCCAATAAACCCACACAATTCTTTTAAGAAATCTCTTTACAATTTCTTACTTTTTCCCTTACTTAATATTAAACTACTTTCTTTTTAAATCTTATTTATAAGGAAAACATGGTTTAAAATGCACAAAAGAATATTGGGTACATCTTTTTCATTTTTAGATGTTAATGCTTTCATTATCAAAATTTTACGAATACTCTCGAATACGTCAATTTTATGAATTCATTAAATTTTTATTATTCACATGCATCGAATTTTGATTTATTCACATAATCCATAATGAAGAATTGTGTCAAATGATTTTGAATTAATAAATGTTTAAATTATTTCGGTCTCCCAAAGTGATTAGAGGATTTATTTGATGAAATGATGTTATTAATAAGCATTCTAAGAAGTTATTTTATTTCTTATATCTGTTACTAGTAAAATAGTTGTTTTAATTCAAATTATTTCGTGTCATAAGTTGAAAAATCATAATATAAATATGTTATTAAATTTTAGATTTTATCTCAATATCTTATTATAAAAATGTGTATCTTAAAATTTCGAGTTAAAACAAAATTTTAATTTGATTTACAGGACAATATATTGCAATAGTGCATGTAAAAAAATTTAAATAATCTTATAGAGCTCCTATCATTACATGTTTCCCAAGTAATTTTATTTTATATAAATCATACAATAAGGATCAAATAATCAACTTTATGATTTTTTGCTTTTAACACTTTATTTAACTGAATCAAACAATTTTTTGGTGGTAATTGTTGAATGAATCAAAAAATTGGCAGTTTTTTCATTCTTTATTTGATATAATAGAATTCTTGTCTTGTTGACATAATCTATGAAGAGTAATTCAGCTCTTAGAATATCAAATTATTCTAATTTCGAATGTGATCGATTTACGCTGATCGGGCGAAATCTCTATATACTAGCAAAGAGAATTTGTCTAATACAAAAATTATGATTTTCGTGTTCTATTTTAAATAGAATTGATAACCATCTTTTTTAGAAAACATTTTATTTTTTGCAGTACTTGTCGGTTTTTGCCGTGATCAAAAAACGCCAAGAAAACACTCCGTCAATTTAGCGATTTCAATCGCCAAATGATATTGCATGTGATTCGCAACTTCAAAATTTTTCATAATAAATAATAATGCACTTGAGTATATTTTAATAATTTGGCGAAATTTTTTGGCGCTTTTTGGTCATCGTTAAAACTGAATTGTAACCACTTTCTTTTTGATACTTATAGACAGAAATTCTGATTGAAATTCTTGTATCTCAAGATATGGTTTTGAAAAAATGATACCAAGTTTTACTTTTTTTTTCAAATTTATTTTTGATTTAAATGTATACTTCGTTTCAACTATTGTAACCAAAATCATTTATTGTCGCATAAAATTCTCATAAATACTATTTAACTGACCCTTTTGTCTTTATTTTATTCTTGAAAATTTCTTTTGATAAATCAGTTAATTATACATGTTAATTTTATTTGTTTTCATTATTTGTTGACACAAAAATTCTAACTTCCACATTTCCAGTGCATATGTTAAGTAATCAAGAAGCTTTTATATTTTGATGGGGTTTTTTTCTGAGATCAAAATCGAGCATGGAATATATATACACTGAAGTGACAAAAGTCATGGGATGACTGTTAATATCGTGTCGGTCCTCCTTTTGCCCTGTGAAGTGCAACAACTCGACGTGTCATGGAGTCCACAAGTCGTTGGAAGTCCTCTACAGGAATATTGAGCCATGTTGTCTGTATAGACGTCCATAATTGTGAAAGTGGATGGTGCAGGAGTTTGGGCACGAACGGACCTTTCGATGATGTCCCATAAATGCTCGATGGGATTCATATCGGGCGATCTAGGTGGCCAGATCATGCGCTGGAATTGTCCGGAATGTTCTTCAAACCGATCGCGAACAGTTCTGGCCCGGTGACATGACTCATTGTCATCCATAAAAATCCCATCGTTGTGTGGGTACGTGAAGTCCATGAATGGCTGCAAGTGATCTGCAAGCAGCTGAACATAACCATTTCCAGTCAATGATCGGTTCAGTTGCACCACAGGATCGAGTCCATGCCATGTAAAAACAGCTCACACCATTATGCAGCCACCACCAGCTTGAACTGTGCCTTGCTGACAGTTTGGGTCCATGGCTTCGTGGGGTCTGCGCCACACTCGAACTCTACCATCAGCTCGTAACAACTGAAATCGTGACTCATCTGACCACGCCACGGTTTTCCACTGGTCTAGGGACCAATCGATATGCTCACGAGCCCAGGAGAGTCGCTGCAGGCAATGTCGTGCTATCAGTAAAGGCACTCGAGTCGGTCTTCTGCTGTCATAGCCTAAGGAAGACAAATTTCGCCGCACCGTCCTATCGGATACGTCCCTCGTACGTCCCACATTGATTCCTGCAGTTCTTTGACGAAGTCTTGCGTGTCTATTAACATTGACCATTCTACACAGACGTCGGCGGTCTCGGTCGTTAAGTGCAGGTGGTCGCCCACTGCGCTGTCCATGATGGGATGTGATGCCTGAAATTTCATACTCTCGGCACACTCTTGATACTGTGGATCTAGGAATGTTGAATTCACTAACGATATCCACAATGGAATGACCCATGCGTCTAGCTCCAACTAACATTCCACGTTCAAAGTCTGTTAATTCTCGTCGTGCCGCCATAAATCACGAAAAACCTGTTCACATGAATAACTTGAACACAAATGAAAGCTCTGGAAAACGAACTGCGCATTTATACTTTTTCGCTGCGATACTACTGCCATCTGTATATTTGAATATTGCTATCCCATGACTTTTGTCACTTCAGTGTATATATATATATATATCTTTATACATTCTTCAACATTAACTTTTAACAATCTTTAAGTAGATGATACTAATGTGAATATTTAAGTAGTAATGTATATGTAATTTGCTTTTTCTTTCTATTTATTTTCCTGTTCATATAAAGATTTATATTTATTTTTTATTTTCCTGTTTATTACTTTAATTGTATAACAAAATCAGTTTAAATAATATATTATTAATCTGAATGCATCACACAGCCTTGTTTTTGCGATATTGTACTTAATGTATCCCATAAACATGATGCTGTAATGCAATAAACTGAAGAAAAAATTCAGTGTTTATTCAAAAATGTTTTAACGCTTAAACAAGTGCATACTACATACAGTTCTAATGATTGAAATATTACCATAAGTGTATCAGAGCACTTCTTTAGAATAAATATTTTCAGTTGATATTCTAAGTTTCATTGTGCTACGATATCTAAAATTTGCTTACATTATATTTAATTTTTAACGACTTTTAAACTATTTAGGTGAAAAATTATGGAGAAATATAATAGTATGTTATTACAGTTTTGAATGGAAACGAAGTACCTTTCTTATAAAATGAATGTATATTCTATTATTGATTCATTGCTTTTAAATGATGTCAAAAGAAAAAAAAACTTAAATACAGACGCTAACATTCATTGATTATTGAAAATTATGTTTTTCTACTATTTATTAGCAGACGAAATAAAATGTTCTTTACGTACTCTGCAGCATCTTGTGATTCTTCGATATGTTGTAATCAAATTCTTCGTGCCTTACATCCCCAATTTTTTAGAAACCACGGTCTATCAACGCACTTTTGTAACATGTATCGATGTGACCTACTTCTGCCATTTTATTACTGTATTAACCATTCATTTTTAGCTTCGTTTTCCGTTTTTATTTTTCCTTCCTCTCTTTTCTTTTAATGGAGGTAAAACATTAATGGGTTCGCCTTGGTGCTATTCCAAAATCCACTTCCAGAAGACCTCTCTTAATGATGTTAAGACGATAGCGTTGAGGAAACAAGACTAAAGTAAATGACTTTCTTACATTGTGGTTTAGATTTTCAGCCTCAGAAAGTTTCATCTGAAGTCAGATGAAATCTACTGCTGCAAATGTCTTCTTTCGCGTTATCCATTATGTTATGTCAGATATTAGGGAGATATCTGAAAATATGGAAGAAGATGAAGTCTCTTGCTAACTGTTGTGGGCATTTTATATATATTTCTGCTAATAATAAAGTGTGTGTGTGTGTGTGTGTGTGTGTGTGTGTGTGTGTGTGTGTGTG
>JAPMOQ010019505.1:2618333-2658349 GCA_026543055.1 Argiope trifasciata
GTGTGTGTGTGTGTGTGTGTGTGTGTGTGTGTGTGTGTGTGTGTGTGCGTGCGCGTGTGCATGCGTGCATGCGTGCGTGTGTGCGTGCGTGCGTGTGTGTGTGTGTGTGTGTGTGTGTGCGTGCGTGCGTGCGTGCGTGTGTGCGTGCTTGAGCGTGTGTCATAAGATTATCACTGAATATTCCAGATTCGTACAATTGCATTTATATAAGTTTTCTTAACTTTCCTTTTCCTTCCTTATTTCCAAAAATAAGGTTTATGTAATTTATTATAGACGCCTTTAGAAATCAATTGATTCAGCAGAATTAATTATTGTTAAAAATTCCAATTAAATATTTTATATACTTGGCCGTAACTATTTCCTGAGTAAGATATTTTCAAACAAGTATAGGTAAATTTGAAGTTTTCTTTTAACAAATTTTACATTGTACTATGCTACTGTGTACATTGTTTACATTTACTCTGCTAAATAAGGGGAAAAAATATTATCAATAGTTTATTGTCATCTCGCTTAAGATTTAACCGTTAATGAAGAATGATACTCATGTTAACATCATTTGCAAGTACTGTTAAATTTCAAAACTTTTATTAAAATATACTTTAAATAAAAATCTACTAACATGGGGGAGGGAAACCCTCATTTTCATTAACAAGAATGAAGGATAAATCAAGGGGGAAATGTTTCTAACTACAATGAAAACGATTTGGGATTTATTGAGTTTTGCTGTAATTTGCTGAGCGTAGATCATTGCAGTAAAATTTACTCAAGATAACTTTTTAAAAATTGAGAAGATAAAAAAGAGATTTGACAACAAAATTTGCATCAGTGGAAAATATGCTTTTTCAATTTTAAGATAATGTAAAAATAATATTTATACCATGATATTTTAAGAGCCTGTGAGGGAAAAACTTCAAGATTTCGCTTAATTTTTCATTCATTTAAATTTCAAAAATATTACTCCGAGATTCACATTCCTATAACACACAAAATATGCATATGTCAAATTTGGTGGTGTTAGGTCTATAAAGTGCCAGCATAAGTTCGCTCAAATTAATTTTTATTTTTAGAGAAGTCAATCAAAATTTGGCATTAAATAATTCTGCAAATTAATATTTAAACCTGGATACATTTTGTTGTATTTACTAATAGTACAGTCTGAGTATCTTAGAAATGCAATCCCATGCTATACGTAGCTTTCGGTTCTAGAATACTAACACTTGAGCACTCACGTTTATATTTATTATTACAAAAGTCAATCAAAATTTGGCTTTAGATAATTTTACAAACTAATATTCAACCCTGTATACATTTAGTTATATTTTCTAATTGGTAGTACATTCTTAGAATTCTTCAAATGCAATATCATTCTCTACGTAGCTTTAAGTCCATAGAATGTTAACATATGCACACTCACATTTATATTTATAATTAAAATAGTTAATCAAAATTTGATATTACAAACTAGTATTTAGCACTGATTGCATTTAGCATCAGGTAATACATTCTGAGTACCTGAGAAATGCAATATCAATTTCTACGTAGCTTTAAGTCTATAGAACATCAACACTTTCACTCTTACATTTATATTTATTACTAGAAAAGTTAATCAAAATTCGGTGTCAATTATTCTACAAATTAGCATGTAACCCTTGTTGTTATTGTTACTTATGGCACTTTACAAGCCCGCTGACAGCTTTCTGTCAGCGATTTAAGCCGAAATGAGCTTCTCGTATTTGTTCAATAGCCCCAACTAGGGCTAAGAGTACGACTTGACTACTTTCATGCTTCATACACTTGTTTTCACAGCACCTTTTTATAGGGTGGCTCATTCATACATCTTACAGGTAGAACACAGAATAACAACCATGCCCGCACCGGGACGCCCAGATCACGGGAAAGACTCGCTCCCCTATGCCAGGACGACGGCATTTGTAACCCTGAACACATTTATATTTACTAATAGTTAATACATTCTGAATATCCTTTAGATGCAGTCTCATTCTATATGTTAACACATGTACACTCACATTTATATTTACTACTAAAATAGTGAACTTAAATTTGATGTTATAAAATAGTATTTAACACTGATTACATTTAGCCATATATAAGGTAGTACATTTTGAGTATCCTTGAAATGCAATATCATTCTTTACGTCTTTAAGTCCATAGAATATTAAAACTTTCTCATTTATTGTTCTTATCAGAAATATCAATCAAAATAATTCTGCAAGGTAGTATTTGTTTAATCCTAGATACATTTAGTCACATTTACTAATAGGGTAGTACATTCAGAATATCCTTGAAATGGAATTTCATTCTGTACCTAATACGCCCTCGTGTAATTGGGAGAAAGTAATGAACCCCTAATGCTTCGGGACATATTTCATTCAGTGTTTGGTCACCCTATTCCCTGGGTGAGTGAAAATGACAGTTTCGGACATCACAAAATACTATCTGCAGTTAATCGCTGATGGAAAGAAAAATCATGTCCGTGATCTTCTGAACTATATCTGGCAAAATTAATCTTTTAACAGTAACATTCCGGGTGATTACAACAATACGGGTGATAACGATTTGATTGACTGGTACTTTTTAATTATTTACCTTATATATTACCATTAGTTTTCTAGCCTTTGGCCAGTAAAGGAGTATAATATAAAAACGAAAAACACACATCTTAGATCTCTTGTTGAAGTTATTTTTTAACACAATGGTTTCTTTATTGTATTTTTTTTTATTTCTGTTTGTTTTTTTACGGTATCTTTTCCTCACTAATCTAAAAATATGTTCTTAACATTCCAGCTAAGAATTTCAAAAGAAATTATTATGAAATATTAATTAATTTATGCATTTATTTTATTTAGATTGATTCTTATATATAGATATTCACTTCATTCAATTATCTTGTCTTTATAAACTTCATTTCAAATTAAAGGAGGTAGTAAGAAAGATCTTAATTACATGTATTAAGATCTGACAGTTATTTCAAAAATGTATTAGGTTGTTCGGAAAGTAATTTCGTTTTTTCCTGACAAAGGATTTAATTACATTTTTCGCACCCAATTTCATACTTAAACCGCAAAATCATTTTATGTTTTAAGAGCTGATATAGCAAGGCTTGAGTGTGAAAAAGTGCAGCTGATTCTTCGCAGTAGTTTTTGGATGGTGCCCTTTTAAATATGGAGAGCAATAAACAGCATTTTCGTCATTTTTTCTTTTTTGCTATATAAAAGGTAAAAATGCTGTTCAAGCCAGAAATAAATTAGCCAATATGTGTGGAGAAGATGTGTTAACAGTACATCAGTACCAGAACTGATTTGCAAAATTTTTCCTTCAAATGAGGAGGCCAAAAACCACCTCAATCAGTTTTTTTTTTACAGCAAAGACCAAAACTTTTATGAGCGTGTAATCATGTTACTACCAAAAATATGGCAAAAGGTATTAGACCAGAATGGCAATTTTATAATTTAATAAATAATTTATTCATTAAACGAAAATTTCTTTTCATTTTGACAAAAAAATACGAAATGACTTTCCGAACAACCCAATATATTAATTTCTGAATAAAACACTTTAGTATTTTGATACATATTACAAATCAGATAATATATAGTTTACACTTAAAAAATGATCTCAGATTTATTTAAAATATGATGTTTTATTCAAACGAAATTAAAAAGTCAAGAATTTACTGTAAATGAAGTGAATGAATCATGCATTACTAAAAAATATTAAATTGGTATTGTATATTTTTAATATTGACTTATAACAGAATATATACAGAAAAATTCCTTAATAAATCACCAAAAAAATAATTTTACTTGATTATTAGTCATTAATTATAAAGGAAGCCTTTTAAAAGAATGTAATGTGAGACTTAACTATTTAAAATGTATTTTAAATAATTCAATAAAAAAATAATGATATGATTTTTAAAATAAAAGCTCCTCTTTAGAATTCATATATCCTAGTTATTTTATTGTTTTGCTCTCTGAATTTCTATTGTTTTATCTTAACTTTCTTAAATCTTATGAATTTTTAATCCTTTTTTCTTATATTACTACTTTTTTTTTTGAAATCTTATATCTTTCAATCATATGTCTGCAATTTATAGAATAATTTATCCGTTAATTTTTAAGAAAATATTTATCTAAATACGAATTTTCTTTTATACTGAAATAAAAAGCAAAAAAGAGTGTTTTTTCTTAATAGGGTTAGTGAAAATTAGTTTAATCAAATAATAATTTGTGAAATTAATGGGAAATCCTAAAAATTCATAGGCTTGCATTAATTTGCATTTTTAGTACTTTAATTGTATTCTCGAGAAAAACATTTACTTAAAAATTTATTTATGCTTGGTTTTCATTTATCCATAATATCAAAAACAATAAATTTTCAAAAAATAATATATTTCTTAACTGGATAAGTTTTATTAAAAAATTATCTTGTGAAATTGAAAGCAAAAGAATTCTGAAATTTCCCAGACTTGTATTAATTTGTAATTTTCAATATTTTCCTTTCCATCTTGAATAAAACATTTATGTAAAAATTAATTTTTGCATTGTCTCCTTTTGGTTCCAATATACAAAAGCAATTCAAATACAAAAATGATGCGTATCTTAAAATGGTAGCTTAAAATTTTATAAGTGATTTTTCATGCAATTCACATTTTAAATTTTATCCATCCTTTAATCACTTAATTCATCACAGTGATTCCAGCCTCCACTTAATCAGAAAGTGTAAACATCATAAAAGGAACTCATATTCCAAATTATTAATTCGAATTCCACAATACTCCATCACGGCTAAGCAAACTTTATGGAACCCATTTTATCATCCTTCCCAAGTTGTCCATTCCTTAGCTCTCTCGGCATCAGAGCACTTCAACTCTCTTTTAAACACGGTGTTATTAAAAATTTAAGTGTAAAAGATGCAATCAAATATTTAATATTTCATAACACAAATGGCCCGTTCTGGAGGCCCAACGGTAAATACCGAATTGTACGTCAACAGCGTGGGAGTTATGGCCCCGAACCCTATTCGCATTCATGTTTAACGACTTTAATCAGTGGAAAGAGCCTTCACAAAATTCGAATCTTGTCACCCTGTGGAGAAAAGATCAGTTTTCGGCCACACCCGCAGCTCGGATTC
Source organism: Argiope trifasciata (assembly GCA_026543055.1). Taxonomy (NCBI): domain Eukaryota; kingdom Metazoa; phylum Arthropoda; class Arachnida; order Araneae; family Araneidae; genus Argiope; species Argiope trifasciata. The sequence continues at coordinate 2,623,488 of JAPMOQ010019505.1, forward strand.
AATACCTTTTTTTTATTTTGTTCTTTACTTGAAACTTTTTTTTTAGTTTTCTGTATATTGTTTTAAGATTTAAGGTAATGGTTAAAAAAAGAATTTTGCTCTCTAATATGGATAGAATAGTTCATTCTAGAGTGACCTTTTTATTGCGGCTTGTAAAGTATTTAGAAGAATTATTCTTTTAAAAGTTTGTATATACACAGGATATCTTGAAAAGGTCGTGTGCAGGTTTTAAGGGTAGACCGTACAGAAATAAATCGGTTTTGCAACAAAACATAGATTCTGAAATTCATAGAAAAGAGCGTTGCATGGTAGTGAATTTTCTGGAATAAGATAATAAACTGTATACAGATACACCAGATAAAAAGATACACTTGATAAAATATGCAATATGGATTTAACGGCATGAAAAAGGTAAATTAGAGTAACAACATGTGATACATGTATTGCTTTATAAGCCACATTTTTTTAGATCTTACTTTTAATATTCTAAACGTTAGTTTCAAAATATACAAAAAGGAATTACTGGAATATCAAAAAAATCCAATTTTTGAGGAATCTCCATATATTAGACCTCACTAAATCTGCATTTCATATTTTTGAAATCAAATCTGTCAGTGAACATGATATATTGAAAATTTTTGAATTAGACGATTGAAGTTTTGTTTGTAGATACCTTTCAAATTTTGAAAAGAATTCTATGTTGAAAAAGCCTATCTATCCAACCGTCTTAATACATGGTAACTATAAAGTTTAAAACATTAAATAGTTAAAATTTGCACAGAGTATTAATATTTATAACAAATTCGGAACCCAATTTTCGCCAAGGTGCTGACCTACTGTCAACCTGTACTTTTGTGTGCATTTAAACATAATGATTCAAAAACGTTACAACTTAAATAAATGAAATTAAATGTGCAATTTTGTGACTTTAGTTGTTGTTCTTTATCAAACTTTAATTTCCTTCCAGCGGAAAAAAGATATTCAAAATACATATTCTGACATGTTCTGATACTTATACATGTTCTGATACTTATGCAATAATCGTAACCTAATTAATTCCCCAAAAAATTGGCAGTGAATTCTTTTTTTTTTTTTTGCAAGAATTGTTTGCCAATGCCACATTAATAATGTATACAAAGTGGTTTACTTTACTATAATATGAAGTACAGAACTCTGATGTATGAAAAAAAATTAGCTCACTTGCCTTTACAATTTTGGCCGTGGTTCACAATTTGACGCATGGAAAGGTAGGGGAATAACACCTTTATTAGAGAGATTACAAGAAAATATCGGGGGAACCCTCTTACTGTTTTATTGATACTGCGGCCAGGGTTGTCGTATTTGTCATGCTTCGAACGATTTGTTTTCTAAGTAACTGGGTTGCTATGCTATTGAAAATTTATATTTCATTATATCTGTGCTGAATAGTTAATCTTGCTAGATTCCTTGACAAAAATACCCTTTTAGCAGGTTCTCATGTTCTATTGAATAAATGACTTCTTGCAGTATGCCTGATCTACTCGTAAAATTTATAATGGGGTTTTTGAGATACCTGTATACGTGCATTTTAATAAAAACTAAAGAATGTAATTTATTTTGTTGAAAATAGTAGCCTTATCGTGTATGGTTTCTCGAGCAGATGCTTTTGAGGTTACGGTGACAGTAAGTATCATTTCCATAAATAATGCTGATTTCCAAAGGGAGATCGCAAATTTCTTTTATGAATTACTGATTCCTATTTTTAATATACGGAGTGGAGATGATACTTAGTGAAATATAGTGTTTATACATTCTATTTTTTCTGTGATATGATGTTTTGGTGAGCAGGTAATATTCGGCTATCGTATTTGTGTAAATTCTATATAAATCATGTTTGGTAGTTTTTTTTTTTTAATTTATTGGATTCAAACTTTTAAACCAAAATATACAATATTTCCTCATTTGTTTTCAAATTGCTTAAAATTATAAACTAGGTAAATTAATGAGAAAAATTAGGCATTTCAGTTGTTTAGAGAATAACAAAAATTCGGGGGGGGGGGGTGATATTTTCTTTAAATATTAGGCCATCTCTGCCTAATATTTTATACAAAAATTTACAAATACCTCTTTGTTTTGGAAAGAATTTTTGTATCTTCTTTCTCGTTACGAAATATCCAAAAAGAAAGTAATGTAAATGTCAAAAAATTGGAACAACAGATTTTGTCAAATCTTCCCATTTCAGATTTTTTCGAGTCTCGAAAACACATAATTGGAATTATGGTTGTCTGAAGCAAAATTCAAAAATGCTCTTAGTAACATCTATAGAATTTCGTATATAGTCAAAATTTATAGGCACTTTTTCAAATTTCGTAAGATATATATCTGACTATTCACCTATAAGTGCAAAATCACCTGCATTTCTGTTTCAAGCAAACCGCTTTTTCCTTCTTAAATCGCGTGACAGAAAAAGGGGGAATTTGATCGAAATTTCCTAACCACAATAAAAAGAATTCATTTTTACAGTTGATTTAACAATAATTAAAATACAGATTCAAAATGTGGACATAGGTCCGTAAATAACAGAGAAAATTCGATAAATATAAAATAATATATGGACTTCTCTCAAATTAGAACTTTAGTACAATGTAACTGATTAATAAAAAATTCATTTTTTATACCAAAAGTACCAGTCAAACGATATTGTGTGTTTTTGAAATTTTATAAAGGGTTTTGTATTGATTCAAAAATATCCCTTTTTAGTACACTGTGGAGAAAATATGAACTTTCGCTGGTACACGCAACTCGGGTTTGGCGAAAGTTTCTTCCTTTTTTTATTAGTTTATTTTTATTTTTGTAAGATTTAAGGTTATGGTTCCAGCCTGGCTGACCACTCAAATGGACACAATAACTCACTCCAGCAATGCCCTGTAGTATAGCTTTTGAAATATTTTGAACGAAAGTTTTCAGTAAATCTTTTAAAGATGTGATTTTTTGTGACCAGTGATATGCGCATAAAAAGTAATGCAATAGGTTTAAAGATGCTAGTCTAAGATTTATTTCGTAGAAATAGATATTTCGTACTCACATCATAAGCCAATAAATAATAAAAGCTGACACATTTATGTCATGTTACATTTCATTTGATGGCAACTTCATTGAGAGTATTTCTTGGCTTATAATATATCTTTTCTGGGAAGTAAATTCAAAGAATGTTATTGACTTAAACTTGCAGCTTTACAAGTAGATTTTAAGTAGATATAGTATTAAAATGAATGTTAAACGCTGATAATAATGAAGGATAAAGTATTAGATAAAAAATTTTAAAAAATTTTTGAAGGGTTGTTTTTTTTTTGTTATTTTTAAGGAAAATAGAATTAAAACTGGATTTAAAAATTCCTTCAGTCCTGAGAAAAGCAATATAGAGGAGAGCAAGTAGAAATATAACAAGAAATTCCATATCTGTGTTTTTCAAGTCCGAATATAATAATCTCAAATAACAATAAACTATATCTATAGCAATATATATGTTATTAAAATCCAATAAAAGTAAATTTTTAAGTAAAGTCCCAATTTTTGTCGACTTTAAAATAAACCATGCAAATTCGAGGATCCAAAACAGCTTTTCCAATTGCAAACTATTTTTAAGAAATGTTAAGGGATATGTTTTAAGGGATATGAGAAATATCTTATTTCTTTTTTACCATCCCATCAGAAAATAAAATCTTTATATTAATTAATTACATAAAATCTACATTTTGAAATGGTGCTATATTTATTTATTTTAATTACTCAAAGGTTTCAAAAATATTTTTTGAATATTTTAATTAATGTTTCAATTAAAATCTTTGTTTATTTCCAAGAAGTCAATGATAAAATAAAACTGTTTTTAATCAGTTCTTAAATAAATAATACATGCAGAAATTTATTAAATCGTGCTTAGAATACACTGATGGGGAGAAAATATCGACATCAAGAAAAAAATTATTGTAGGGAAATAAAATTTGGACAATGTATTCATTTAGTTAATATGTTCAATTTATTAAATTTTCAAGATCACAGGTTAATCTAAGCTCTAGAAAATGGATCAAAAATGTGAAAGCTATTGCAAGAATATCCGACGTATCCTCCAAAATTTTGAATGCAAGCCAGCAAAATCGCATGATTTGTTTCATACGGGTGCTGAATGTCATTTTGTGGTATGGAATTCCATGGTTGTTTTTACTTGTTTTATCAGTACTGGAACAGTCAGTGTTGGCTGTAGATGGTATTGGAGTTGTGATCCAATAATATCTCATACACGCTCAATTGGAGACAGATATGGTGATCTAGAAAGCCAAGGTAACGTTAACACTCTGTAGAACACGTTGCATTACAACAGCGGTTCGAGAGCGATCTTAATCCTGTTGTAAAACACCCTCTTGAATGTTGTTCATGAATGGAGGCTCAACAGGTTGAATTACTTAACTTTTTGACAAATTTGCAATCAGTATATTTGAGATAACCTCAAAAGTACTCCTGCTGTCATATAAAATTGCTCAGCATACCATGACTCCAGGTGTAGGTCCAGTGTGTCCAGGCCGCAGACAGTTTGATTGCAGATGTTCTCCTGACCTCCTTCTTACCAACACATGGCCATCAGTGGCCCCAAGGCAGAACCCTTGAAAAGAACCTCTTTTCATCTGAAAACACAACAGATCTCCACTCCATCCTCTAATAAGTTCTGACTTGAAAACCCTGGTGTCACAAACGTCAATGATTTGGAGTCAATGGAATGCCCGCTACAGCGCACCAATTCGGAGCTGTTCTTGAAGTAACCGATGTCAAACAGTTCGTTGTATCACTGTGGTACCAACTTCTGCTCGAATTTCTGTCACAGACCCAGTACGATGTGCTACAGCGGTGTTTCCTCTCAGTGGGGCCATATGGAACCCGATCTTCTTGAGGCAGCACCATACCTTGACCATTGCTCCCAATAATCATGCATAGTGGATACATTCCGATTAGATCTTTCTGCAATATTCCGGAAAGAAAATCCACCTTCTTGTAGCCCTATTACACGACCTCGTTCAAACTCAGTGGCCTGTTGATAATGATTTCTCCGTCTTCTTAAAGACATTCTTGGCTAAAATCTACTCAATGAGTCAAATTTCAAAGATAAATAACGTTCATGAACTTTACAATACTAATTTAAAACAAACCTGATATGCAAATTCTGAGTGGCGCTTCTAGCGCCACACTTATTCTAGAAGCGCGAAATTTGAATCGATGTCATCTTTCAGATATATAAACACACCTACTAAGTTTTATTTGTCTAGCACAAGTCTTTCTCTGGGTTGGGATTTTTTTCACCTCCAGTGTACATTACGATAAACATTGTAGCCTATTATTTAAACACACATAATGTTATAAAGAATGAATTCGTTAAACCTGATTTTCCTAAACTTTTCCACTTTAGATTTTTGCTAATATTTTCAAGGGGAATTAAATGTACAATATGTTTTTCATTTTGCATCGATATCGAATTTTTGCCTTCAATTTGATTTATTCATGTTTAAGTTTTCACATTTAAAATTTAAACTTCGGCTTCTATGAAAACGAAGTTAAAAGTTTCTATGAATTTATTGCTGTATCTATATCACATATATCTGCTTATTGTTTTTTTTTAATTATTACATTTTTATTTATCTAACGGTATTTGGATTTTCTATATTGTTCAATGAACGATTGAAAGCTCGTATGGAATTTTTGGGAAATTCTTATTTCTTCAGTAGATAAAAACCTGAAAACGAAATTTATTTTAAACTTTCATAGCTTGAAAACTGCTTTAGTTTCTTCATAATAAATGGATTTATTTGCTAAAATTACAGCAACTTCAGTTCCATACCATTTAAAAAAGTATAATTTAAAGTGAATTGTTTGACTTTTACATAAAAAATATTTTAAAAGCTCAAATTATGAAGTTTAAAATTTTAATTTAATATATATATTATATAATAATTTAATATATATTTTAATATATTTTTTATATGTTTTTAATTTAATTTTTTTAAAGTAAACAATAACTAAACAGTTCGGAAGAAGCTTTTACTTTAGCTTTTGCTCTTTGCATTACCTCTATCATTTACCTATTTTCCTGGTAAATATTTATTATTAACGTCATTAAAAAATAAGAAAAAAAAAGTAAGATGCTTAATACCTGCATTTGATTTAATAAGTTTTGAGCAAATTTTTTTTTCTTAAACTAATTGCATTAAATTCAAACGAAAAAGTTGAGAAAAGGTAAATAATTCTGAGGAATACAAATGGATTCCAAAATTCTCTGTATTTAATAAATATAATCATTTAATGAATTTAAACATCAAAATAAAATATTTTTATAAAATTTTGAAAACAAATATATTTTATTTACTTATTATTTTGAAACATATTTATGGAAAACTTCTAAGTTTTTGAAATATGAATAATCAATTAGCTTCTAAATGAACAAAATCCATTAATGGCATTTTATTTATTAATTTTTCTCGTTCCTTTATACGGATTTGCTAGATTCTTTATCATTTTACTAAGGAAAAATATAAAGATTAAATTATTCTTGAACTAATTTATAATGAATGAAAAGAAATAAAGCAAATCTTTGAGTGAAAAAAAATCCCAAAACTACTGCGATGGAATTTTTTTTTTACTTTATTTTAATTTTGTTCTACTCTTTACTTTTGTAATTCAGTTCCAAAAGTTTTCAATTATTTAGCTGGTTTTAATGGCTATTCCATAAATTTAATCCTTAATATTTTAATCTTGCAAATAATCGTTGATAAAATTAACAACGTATACAAAAATAGGTAAAAATCTTCAAAAGCGCAGAGTGAAAAAAAAAATTCTTGTATTCACAAAATTAACAAATACCATAAATTTTTATTATTTTTACTCAGTTTTTTTATTTTGAAAATTAGATTATTCGAAACTATTGAATGACGTAACTTCTTGCCGTTTAATTAGCATCATTAATAGAACTAAGTTTCAATAACGTCGACATCATAGAATATATGTAGTCATCATATTAATCTAAACATTTATCAATTGTTCTATGATAATAAAATATAGAATGAAAAATGTTTAACTTGTTATAGCAATTAATTATGTTTTAAACATCCAGTGGAAGGTTTATTAGAATTATTTACTTGCACTCTTCCCAAATGACTTTTTTTTTAAATTTAATGCATATGTCTATTGATATTATTTATTTTTGATATCATGATAAAGGTAAAATAATAAAAAAGGATCAATAAACAATTTTGTACTATTAATAGAATACAAATTATAAGCAAATAAGGGAAGTAAAGCAAAGATAATTTTATTTATATGTATTAGCTTTCTTTAACCACTAATTTATTCACTAGTTTTTGAGTATGATTCCAGTAAAATATGTAATGCATAGTTCTTTATTCAAGACTTCGTCAACGAAGAATCGAATTGTGAAACATTAAAACCCTATTTTAATTATCCTATCTTTTCTTATTTGGTTTTCATTTTTTTTTCTTATTTTCCCCGGTTTTCTTATATAATTTGCACCTGTTTTCTTAGTAAGTTTACCCCTCTTCTGTTTAGTACGTATAAATATTTTTTAATTCAGGAGAATCCTATGACATCATAGTGCTATTAAAGATTTAACTGTTTTGCTATTCTATTTTCTAATAATACGGTGCCATTCGTAGCGCGGGAATTTCCTCTTTTCTTTGATGCCGTATGTAAAATGCATAAATAATAAAAAGTAGAATCTTTATTCATAAATTTTTAATTTCTTGCCTCCTAAGTTTAAAACAATGAAAGAAAATCAGACGATTTAGTATTTGTGGAAACAAAGAAAAAAATGTGAAGTTCATTGCAATAAAGAAACCATTAAAAATCATCAAAAAGAATATTTTAAAAATACTTAAAGAAATTTGCACCATATGCAATGTAATATCATTAAAAGGTTTTTTTTTCTTCTCAAATTTTTAATGATGTAAAAATCAATTTTATACAATAATATCGTTGTATCCTGCTTAGTATCCAAAAATCCTGCTTAGTATTTAATTAATAAAATTTTCAAAAATGTCCCACTGAGATGCATATTCATTCTGTCCTTCCAAAACATATCTGGGCTAAAATTGGAAGCTTTAAATCAAATGATATTTTATGATTTTATTTTTATTATTAATGGATTTTTCAGCTTCTATTAAGAAAAACTCAATAAAAACCATTAGAAGGGAAAATTAGTGAGAATTGTAAATACTAATGCTAAAGATAAATAATCGATATCATAAATAGGTTCGTCCATGGCTTAAAAATTTAAATATCGTTCTGAAACACGAAAACAACACGGATTAAATGTCGCAAATAATATCGACTCTGCTTTAAATTTAAATTCAAAAATCTCTATTACAATAGAAAACAAAATTTTAAAACCTTTAAGGAGGAAGTGGATTTTAAAATTAGCAAAGATAGACGAAAAAGGACAATTTTGTTTTTATCGTTTCGCCGCTAAAATATATGTTTACTTGAAGCTAAAAGAGTGTTATAAAATATGTTGTTCAATAAAATAAATATTTGAAAAGTTAGGAGGGGGAAAGTGCATCTCGAAATGATATTGTAATTGGATTTAAATATCTTTGAAATTTTTTAGGTGTTTTAATTTTCGAATAAATTAAATTAAATTTATAATAAAGATTTTGGTCAAACATTTAATGAAAAAGGTATATACATTTTACGTTTCAAGGGTGTTTTTATAGATAGTTGAAAAATCAATTTTAGTTCAGAAAAACATAAAATTCCTATGAAAATTCAGTAAATGTTCATAAAAATATTTCTAAAAATCAGCATTTAATTGGAATTCCAAAATCATATGTAGTTCTGTTCCAAATAAATTTATATTGGGTCATAATAAAAAACTAAAATGACTGGAATATTTTGAAATATTTAAAAATTATATATCTTTTAAACTTTTTTAAAATAATATATTTTGATTGAAAATGTTTTTTTTTAATTTGGCTTATTTATATTTTAATACATATACATAAAAAATTTCATAACCCTAATTAAATAATTCCCAAAAGTGTCTACGGAGCCCACGATCTCCTTAAAATAATCTTTATTCTATATGAATTTAAAATATTAACATATCGAGATACATAACACGCTATTTTTTAAATGTTTACTAAGCTAATAAATCCTTCCTAGTTCTTACGAACAAATAATTAATTCCGATTTCCGAGTTTCAAAAGTCGTAGAAGTGCAGCATGTCGTATTCCCTAGTTCATAAAGCATCTTTAATTTAAGACGATTTGCGGATGTAATCTGTCCTTTAACTAAATGAAATTTAAAATGAAAACAAAAAAAAATCAATAGTTCGCAGCAAATATTAGGAATGAAAACAAGTTGCATCTTTCGTTTAAGTCAGTAGGCATTAAACTATAACTTAGGATTACCGCGAACACATTTCTGCAAATCTCATTAGTCAAATTATGTCAATTCTAGTCAGAAACCGCTTGCAGATAACGCCTTGGCGGTTATTCTCGCCAAAGCCCGGAATGATTTACTGCCCGTCGGTGTCATGATGAATGGTGATCCCACATCTCGTATGAATAGGCTGAATTAAATTAGACTTCCCGTCCTGCAGAAGCAGCGTCATATCTTAAAATGTTAATCTGCTGTTGAGAAAAGAAGGCTGAAATTTATTTGGGCTGGAATGAATTAATGAAAATTTATTCAGCTTGGAAAGTTCTCTAATAATATTGTTTGCGTTAATAAAATAATGCAAAATGTTTGTAGATCTAATATGCTGTTGTAGGAATCACAGTTGGTGTTAATTTTTCTAAATCAAATGACAAATGTGAAGTTTTGTTTGACTAATGAAAGATTAGTTTTTAAAGTACTACAAAACGCGCCTAGTCTCTGTTATTATTATTAAAGAAGAATAGATGTCTGAGTCTGCTTTCCGTCTTTCTGTGTAGCTCTGAACCCAAACAAAACTATATTAGCATATATATCAGTATAATGTATTTTTGTTATTATATAGTTAGCAATATGATATAGTTTGTCCAAAGCATATTTATAACAATATGCTCTGGAGAATTATAATATATTTCTGAGTATCATATTATTTTGTTTTAAATTTTAACAAGTTAATAGTGAAGCAAGAAATTGGTGTTTTTCCTCGGTATCTTTTAAAAATATTGTTCAAAAACGATTTTTACATCATTTTAAATTTTTAAAAATATAGCATTATGATGGCAACCATTTAGTGATTCAATAGTTTTTCCTATATTTTGAAAATATTTATATATAATTTTTAATAATGCTTTTCATTGCTATAAAATTCATGCTGATTTCACTTATTTCATACAAAATCCATATATATGTGTGTGTGCGTGTGCGTGCGTGCGTGCGTGCGTGTGTGTGTGTGTGCGCGTGCGTGCGTGCGTGCGTGCGGTTTGAATGCAAAATAAGAAAGTGGAACTCAAATGACAACATGCAATGAGATAATAAAGTTGCTTTTTTGAAGGAGTTTTGATGTCATTAAAATCTGTTGCACCGAGCAAGTTCATGAACGCCTTAATTATATTTAGTTGAGAGAAATAAGAACATCAATTTATATACATAAAATTTCCTAACCAGCTAATAATCAATAACGGTTAGTAAATAATGAAGAATATCTATGATTTAAAAATGATATTTGAAAGTTATTTAGAAGTTTGAATATAAGTTTCCATCTGCAAAAGAAAAGAAAAATGTAAATTTTTACCACTTATAGCACCGAAATTTATAATTTTTATTTAACAGCTGAGAACTTACATAAGCTTTGAGGGAGATGTTTGTTAGAAAATAACGGAAACTTTTATTTATTTGCATAGTTAAACACTGCCAATAACAAATAACCTAACTTTGAAAGGTTTGGTTCGAATCCTGTTTATAGGTTGTTTCTTGAGATTATGACTTGGAATTGGAAAAGCAACACAAGGACTGAATCAAAAGGTTCAGATCTAAATATCTTTTCCATGGATCTGACAAATGTCTAACACAGTAAATGTTAATTTAAATTTTATCTCTTTTGCTATCTTTGAATTCCAGATGTTTTAACTTATATCCGAACAGCGGGACAAACAGACATTCTCTGAATGGATTGTACACAAAATTTGGTAGAAATCTTTAAATTTGGTTTAGAGACCAAATTTCATACATGTACCTCAAAGCTTTTTTTTGTCATAATCTTTATTATAGAGCTCCCAGGGGGAGACACCTCGTAATTGAGGATGAGATGCTTCCGGTACAAGGGTTGGATCTCGCCAATCCGGTGGGTACAATAATAGGTGGGTGTCTAACCCTCCCATCGATGGCAGGACCTATTCCCTACGGGGAGAGTTGTACTGTGGCAAGTGATGACCATTAGGACTCAACCACTGTTCCCGCTAGTATTGTTGTTTCGGGGTCGGATCATTCAGTTTTACTTGGTTTATCAGCGTGTCTTCGTGATGGATCGGAGTTTAATACTATGGCCGATGTTCTATGCCGATTTAATTCTTTTTAAATTCAAATGGTTATAGATTGCGGAACTTTTCTTAAATTCCAAAATATTAAATTACAGAAATGTTCCTTTAATGCTTGATACTTTTAAGCTTAAAAATTTAACACCTTAAAATTAATTTTTTAAGCCTTTAAGTTTCCAATCAAATAAAAACACTTAAGCTAATAACTTCTTTCTGTTAGTAAGACTAAATCAGCATTTAAATATTCTGATTTACAGAATTTCGGTATGGTGTATGCATATTAAATCAAGTATGCATAATCAAATCAAGTTTCTAAGAGAATATCAAGTAATATACACTGAAGTGACAAAAGTCATGGGATGACTGTTAATATCGTGTCGGTCCTCTTTTTGCCCGGCGAAGTGCAACAACTCGACGTGTCATGGAGTCCACAAGTCCTTGGAAGTCCTCTGCAGGAATATTGAGCCATGCTGTCTGTATAGACGTCCATAATTGTGAAAGTGTGGATGGCACAGGAGTTTGGGCACGAACGGACCTTTCGATGATGTCCCATAAATGCTCGATGGGATTCATATCGGGCGATCTAGGTGGCCAGATCATGCGCTGGAATTGTCCGGAATGTTCTTCAAACCAATCGCGAACAGTTCTGGCCCGGTGGCATGGCGCATTGTCATCCATAAAAATCCCATCGTTGTGTGAGTACGTGAAGTCCATGAATGGCTGCAAGTGATCTGCAAGCAGCTGAACATAACCATTTCCCGTCAATGATCGGTTCAGTTGCATCAGAGGACCGAGTCCATGCCATGTAAAAACAGCCCACACCATTATGCAGCCACCACCAGCTTGAACAGTGCCTTGCTGACAGTTTGGGTCCATGGCTTCGTGGGGTCTGCGCCCCACTCGAACTCTACCATCATCTCGTAACAACTGAAATCGTGACTCATCTGACCACGCCATGGTTTTCCATTGGTCTAGGGACCAGTCGATATGCTCACGAGCTCAGGAGAGTCGCTGCAGGCGATGTCGTGCTGTCAGTAAAGGCACTCGAGTCGGTCTTCTGCTGTCATAGCCCAAGGAAGACAAATTTCGCCGTACAGTCCTATCGGACACGTCCCTTGTACGTCCCACATTGATTCCTGCAGTTATTTGACGAAGTGTTGTGTGTCTATTAACATTGACCATTCTACACAGACGTCGGCGGTCTCGGTCGTTAAGTGCAGGTGGTCGCCCACTGCGCTGTCCATGATGGGATGTGATGCCTGAAATTTCATACTCTTGGCACACTCTTGATACTGCGGATCTCGGAATGTTGAATTCACTAACGATATCCGCAATGGAATGACCCATGCGTTTAGCTCCAACTAACATTCCACGTTCAAAGTCTGTTAATTCTCATCGTGCCGCCATAAATCACGAAAAACCTGTTCACATGAATAACTTGAACACAAATGAAAGCTCTGGAAAACGAACTGCGCATTTATACTTTTTCGCTGCGATACTACTGCCATCTGTATATTTGCATATTGCTATCCCCAGACTTTTGTCACTTCAGTGTATATTGAAGATAATTTATAAACCTTGAATAAACAAATCAAAATTAAATTAAAAATTAAAATATATGAATTACTCAAAAATTCAATAATTATAAAGTAGACGTATATATTTCCTATGATGATATGAAGTATTTCAGTTTGGTTTCATTTATTTCTGTTTATACGTTACATAGTTTCGATTTCAGAGATAAATATAAAAACAATTTTAAGCAAGTATAGAAATATTTTTAATAGTGCGTTCCTTCCTTAAAAAGCACTCCAAGCAAAAGCTTTTCAAAACCTTCTATATTAAAGTCTAGGGTATTTAGAAATAAGAAGTTATTTTTATTTTTCCTATTTAATGCTTAGCTTCTAGCTGGTAAACTATCTTAATAGAGAAAAGATATTAAATATCTTTTCCTGTGCCATATATCCTGGGGCATATTAAAAAGTATTTCATTTTCTGATGAATGAAATCTTCTAAGCTTTACTGAAATTCTTTTTATTGTTCCTTTTTTTTTATAAATGGGCCAACAAAGATAACTAAATTTTGAATTTATTCTAAGATTCACTCATTTAACCTGTACCTGTCACCTTTCAAGAAATATTGAAAGAACACAAAATAACTTTTTGAAAAAATCATTTATTTAAAAATTCTCTCAACCCAGATTTTTAAGAAGTGAATATATAAAAAAATTACAATTTATTTAAATACAAACTATGATATTAGTCGTTACAAATAAATAATATAAGTATGAATAAGCAAGTTAAAACAGACTATTCGTTATCTCCAATAACACACTTCTGTATTTACATTCTTCGTATCCATTATTTAGATAAGTGTACATGAATCTACACCAGTGCACATTTGTCCGTTTCTTCTATCTAATTATAAAGTATTCTTCTATTATCTTCCACCAATCAAAAGTCTTCCTTATGTTAAGTGTCATGTATTAGTAAAATTATGATTCAACCTAAAATGATTTATAAGTACAATCGCAGGTGACAGTTAATATCTAATACTATAATACGAGGAATGGTTGCCAAGTCGAAAATCGCCCTAGAATTAATAAACTCCGGTAAACTTGGGGGTCTGGGGTTTTTGGCCACGAGGAATCGATTGGCGCCGGTTTTGAAGCGCTACGGTCGAGCAGTTCGGAGTTACAGATAGGATATTTTCAAACTTTATTAGTTCGCCATAATGACTACTTAAATTTTCAAGCGGTAACGTGCTGCCATCTAGAGCCAATATGGCGAACTAATAAAGTTTTATGTTTATGCTGTTATAGGTTTATAATATGTTTCTTATGTATGTATATATGTTTGGTTTTTCTAAATAAATTTGTCAAAAATATTGAACTTCAATAACACTTCAATCTTTACCTTTCAATAAAAATATAACACTTCAATCTTTACCTTTACTTTACCTTTGTATAGAATAGTTCCCTTGCCAAACTCTAACTTTGTTTAGAATAGTTTACAATGGTGCACTTTAACCGGTTATCTTTTCACCAATGGTTTCACAAATTTTCTTATGGCATGTATTGTTTTGATAAATCACAATTGAAAATTTAAATCTTCGAGTTAGCTTCGATACCTGTTTTCTCCGAGCGGAGCTCGGTCACCCGCTGGTAACATGAAAATTTGAGGAGTTCATTTTTACTTTTTAATTTTAACTACATAAATGGGAAGTAGTTTTTAGTATTATGAAGCCTTAAAATTCTTATCCCACTTATAACAGAAAAAGACCGCTGCCTAACCCTATTATTACATAAGCATTATTATTGCATGTAAAAAAATAAAAATTTAAATGTTGGATAACATCAATTCATTTTCTTTTATTTGTTTTCTAAGAATAAATGTGGTACTTTTGATAGGAATGAATCATTGATTTTTTTTAATCTCTGTTGTAAAATGCATAGTAAAATTGAAAAAAAAAATTCATCAAAATAAAACTTTTATAGGAAATTTTTTATATTAGAAAGAGGGTATAATAGGACTTGAAGTGACTCTTAGAATTTTGAATTATAATAAAAATATAATAAACAGCCATTAATCCCAAAAGTTACAGTAACTAAAATTGTTTGAAACAGAAATGTATCAACAAATTCGTAGAAGCAAAATAATTGGTTAAGTCTTGAACGAAGCATAAACATAATTCTTAATTTATTTTTTAAATTATTATTGTGTACTACTGAAAATATCGCTTGGCTGTATAATTTCTATAAACTTTGTCACGAAATTTGAATATCATACGTTTCAAAATACTTTTCATATTTTTAAACCTTGAAATAATGAAAATCAAAATTTATATCACAGAGAATATAGGTTGAATAAGTTGAATCAAAACTAAAACACGAAAAACTAAATTTGATTTAAAATCATTTTCTAACATTATACTCCAGGCAAACATGTTAAAAAAAATAATGAAAGTAAGTGATGCTAGATTTAACGCTGCCTAAGAAAACCAAATATAAGTTGAAAAGAAAAAAAAAACAAGAAAAATTAATTTTGATTTAAGATCACTTTCTAATATTATACTCCAATAACCTACACTTTATAGAGTTTTAATAAATCAAACCCTAATAACCTATGTCAAATTAATGAAAATATATATTTGAATTAAAAATTTACTATTACTTTGAAGCTATGAAAAATAGCAATTTCTATGCATTAAGTAATAGAAAAAATCTAATTAAACATATGGAAATCGTTAAAAAAAAGTATTTCTTTGAAAAAAACTTTGGAGTTTAAAACATTTTTACTTCTTTAAAGTAAAATTATGCTACAGTCTGTTTTTTTGTGTGTTGGTGACTCTTTCCAAATTTAATAAATCTCGAATTCTATCCTATAACTTAATAATTCTTATTCTATGACACTCCAAATAACGCTTCCAAAATTGTATAGTGAAATTTTTTTCAATGAATAATAAAGGGAGTAAAATTAATTTCATGTAAATAGAAACGTAGAATGTAATTAAAATATATTTTGCTTAATATCTTCCATTCACATTTGAAAAAAAAATCCATAAAACTCTTACTG
Source organism: Argiope trifasciata (assembly GCA_026543055.1). Classification (NCBI taxonomy): domain Eukaryota; kingdom Metazoa; phylum Arthropoda; class Arachnida; order Araneae; family Araneidae; genus Argiope; species Argiope trifasciata. The sequence continues at coordinate 2,639,563 of JAPMOQ010019505.1, forward strand.
TAAAATCAATATTTTGCAATTTATCTTTTCAAATTAAACCTTGCAGGGCTCCTTACGAAAATGAAATCAAGTTTTAATATAAATCATGATAAATGAAAAGGAAAAAAAAAAGAAATCTTACAGTTATGAGTTTCGTTAATTTAGGTTGGTGCTGCTGATAAAGCTTTGGCTTTCCTATTCTTTTGTTTTGTTTGATACAGAAACCAATTATATTTAATTTTCTTTTAAAGTGAAACAAATTGTGATTACTTCCGTTTCATAGTGAAACAAACTACTATGAGAGAGGATGATCTTAAACGGCTTTTAAAAATATGATCTGAATCATTATGTTACTTAATAACTGAGTAAAACTACCATATCTTTTAAATGTACAGGGTGGTTATAATTAAACTTCTCTTATAAGAAGTTTAATCTTAAATTATCTCTTATATATCTTCCCTGCAAAGCAAATGGGTGAGAGGATTGCAACCAAATTTAGTATACAGATTATACCCCAGTTGCACTCACGGAATTTTAAAAGGAAGTTCCAAAATGTCTCTCGCAGGGTTCTTTTTCTGAAAAAAAAACAATAAATTTAACGTAATAAACGACCAAAACGCAATACAGAACAAAGATTATGAGTTGTAAAATATAAAACTGGGAAAGGCTGTCAATTCTAATGGAAAATATATCGAACTTGCCAATAAGAAGAAGCTTTATGTAAAATAAGTAAGGGTAAGAAACGTTTGTTGTTGTCATATTTTACGTCGGTGTTTCCTGTTATAATAATGACGATATCTTGTTGCGATGTTGAATTACCTAAAGAGTTTTGTAACGCTTCATGTGCGAAGCATCACAACTGATTAGTTACGATCCGTTTTCGAACGCACTGTTCACAGACTAAATTCTGCCGATGAATGAGGGTGGCTACATGGAGCACATTTTCCTGCATCGTCCTCGACACGATTAACAGCTGCTACTCTTGTGAAAATTCAAATTATTTTCTGTTCTTGCAAACTGGACTGTTTTCCTCCCCCCTCCTCAACGCATTGTTATTTTTACCTTTTCTCTACTAAATGTGGATCAAAGACAAAGTAATCAGAAATTAATCAATATTATTTCTGTATTCCATTCTGCTCGTTTATTACGTTAAAATTAACATTTTTCTGGAAAAGACACCCTCTTGTCAATTTTATTTTCAAAATTCCTCGAGCACATCTTTTGTATAATTTATACACCGAATTCCGTTGCAATTCTTTCACCCGTTTGCGTTATAGGATACTGTTTATAGGGGAAGTTTAATCATAACAACCCAGTATATTTTTTCACTTTCATTAGTATAAAATTCATTTATATACTTCAAACACTACTCCACAATCCCCCCCCCACAAAGTGCCGAAGACAAGAATATTAAAGTAAATTAAGTTGCTGATAACAACGAATAAAATGAGGAAGTGATAAATTCTTATAAAAACAGTCAATTTGGCCTATAATCATTAAGTTGCTAATCTGGAAATATTATTCATGAATTTATTTATTTATTTTAATGAATTAAAATTATATTACAGTGCTCCCAAATTTTTTAGCACCAAATTTGAATTCAATTTTAGCATCCCCTTCAATCCTAATTACTGCTAATAATTCAATAATCTTACTAATAATCTAATAATAACCTAATATAATAAATTTCAGATTAAACAATGATTTACTTAATATTTTTACTCTTATATTTTTTGCATATATCCCATTACCTTCTTAAATATACCCATAATTTTACGTCTTACCTTTTACAATAAAAAGAATTTCTTACATTATATTATTTGTTTATAATTTAATACTAGTTTTTTCTTTATCTCCTTCCATTTTGTATAACAACCTATTTCAATAAATAAATATACTGATTAGGGGAAAATTTTCCGTCGTAATAATACTGATTACAGGTAACATAAAACATTATTATCGCACTAAAATATTACCAAAACCTAAACAAAATCAATTTTTAACGTAAGAAAAACAAACACCGAAGTAACCGAACAATATCTCAAGCATCATAAAGGGATGTTACCTTTCTTTCCAGCAGAAAAGTAACATCGAAACACGACAATAGCGCGACAACGAAAACACGGCTCGGGCGTGAGGCAGCAAGTAAAAGTAAGAAAACTATCGTCCAATAACCCTTTCGCCAAGTCAGATAAGGGAGGAACCCCCTTGAACCAGACTTCGGACGGGGTCGGGGATGTCACCTCTGGTCCCCCTGTCGAGCACCCAATCGATCTGAAGAAAGTAGACGAGTCACGTGACTTGGGGAAGGCGGGAAGGGATCGATGAGTGGGGCCGCATTGCAGTCTCACTTGGCAAAGGGCCCAGGGCCCTTCCGAAGAAAACCCGAAAAGATTTTCTTAATGGCTCGTTATGGAAAGGCACGGTAAATTACATCAGCACGACCTTTTGTTTCGTATACTCATTAAGAATGCCAAGGATAATTGGGATTTTCTCAAAAAAAGGAGATTTACCCAGAGAAGGGATGACCGCTTTTTTTCTTCTTCTGGAGATTCCAGGAATTTGCAGAGAAAAAAAAAAGGGGGGGGTATCCTTTTTTCATTAAAAATCGCAACAATTATTTTAACTTTCATATGTTTCTTGTATATTTTAAAAAAATTTAATGCAAATACAATTGTGTCATAGTCTGAAAACTGCATGATTTTTTTAGAATTTTATAGACACATATATATCAAAATATTAGACACAAGCTTTTCCTCCTGTACCTGGAATATTTTTTAATTATAATTTACCAAAAAAGAAAAATAAAAACTGAGAGAGATGAGTATATTTTTTTTCTAACTCAATTTAATTTGCTTGTATACAAAGGATTAAATCTACCCACACAAAAAGTGAAAAAAAATTATATTTAAAATTTATCGCTAAGGAGATTAACTTGAGTATAAAACAAACATTCAGAACACTCTGGTAACGTTATTTTCCTTTTCATTGTTTAGATTTAATCAAGTATTAAAAGTCAATCTTATTTAATCTATTAGTTTTTATTATGCCTGTATAATGCATTAAGTCAAAGTCATTTTTAATTTGTTAATATTATTTATTTCGGATTCTAATAATTGGCGTAATTAAATAAAATTAAACTTTAAAGGAAAACATTTATTGTCTCTTCTTTATTGTTGGGATTGAATATTAATAATATTTAATTGATAAATTATTTTAAGAGTTTGTTTACGTATTTACGAAGCATTTAAGAAACTATTTTTTATTTATTATTTATAATTTATTATCATGTGAGACCATGAGACGATTCTCGTTAGGGAATTTTGAATAAAAGAAGACAACAAATCATTGAAGCTCGAAATCGCTTAGGCAATGAATAAAGCATAAATGTAAATATTCTTCAATATATTTTAATCGCATCTATTTTTTACTTGCTTTTACCATTATTGCATTATTATTATGTATGCATTTTTAACAGCAGATGGTTTTTTAGAAGGTAGATCTGCTTTTGCCCATATTTCTTTGTTATTACTTATGCTTCTTTGACAGGAAATGTATTTTTAAAATGTTGATGTAGAACTATGACATTATAATGGCTATTTTATTTTGGAATCAGCTTTCTCAGTATAGCTTTAGAAATATTTATGATCTGCTAATGCAGTTTTATTTTGAAGTCGGCTTTCGCTGCATAGTTTTTGAACTATCTAGTATTACTGTTGTAGTATTTCCCTTGGAAATCACAGTTTTATACCTAACTAGCGCAATGTTTTTTAAAAATAAACAAAACTATTTAAAATATTGCACACGCGTTGATATTTAGAGAAAATCGATGAGTTTTTTCATCTCAAAATCGGTAGAACTTTGTTTGCCTGCTAGAAAAATTTAAAAAAAAATTATATAAATAATATATAGAGAGGGGGGATAGAGATCGATTGAGAAGTCTTGAGATTGTTTCAAACCGGATTAAACTAGTTGATGACTTGAATTAACTAAGACAGGTAATAACTTAAAAAATAATAATAATCTCACATGATAACTTGAAATTTGCGATAATAGATTTTATTTATTTTTATATTTATTTTTATATTTATATGTATATTTTTTAATTTAGGCACATTTTTATTTATATATATATGTGTGTGTGTGTGTGTATGTACACATATATATTTCTATTCATTTAAATTCATTATTTTCAATTTGCGGTCATTTTAGCTTATATCAAAATCAGCAATCACGACATCTATGAAACTTCACGATCATAGATTTTGAATGAAGTGAGTGACTTAACCCTTTCAGGAGCACTATGCCAAAAATGATTTTTTTTTTCGAAACAATTATTTAAATCTGATTATATCCTATTACTGACATGTAATTTACAGTTAAAAAAAATTAAGGTCCTTAGGGGGCTGGGGGGTAGGTGACATACTGAGTATGTCACCGCGCATCTAGAACATGTTTTGGAGCGAATTCACAAATATGCAACTCGTAATTAGAAGGTATTTTTATGAAATGAAAGCAGTTTTAGGGATTCATGACGCTTTTTAACATGAATGACGCAAAAAAATGAGCTTTTTGAATTCGAAAATAAAGTTTATCGAAATAAAATGAAGACAAATTACATCATATGAAAACATGCTTCCATCTTGAATTTTTTGTGTGGAAACAGAATACTTTCTAAGACTCGTGCTGCCGTCTATTGGCAAGATAAAGACTTAAAAAAACGTTAGGAAATTTTATGTAGTTATTTCAACGCGATTTTCTAGTTTTAAAAAAATTGTAAAAAGGTGACATATGGAGTATGTCACCGCCCCTGAAAGGGTTAACTATCTGATAAATCCATTAATTCCTGCTACCAATTAAGAAAAAATTCCCACAAAAAAATAAGAATGAAGGAAAAAAATGAATTGACTTATTTCCTTCATGAATCTGCACATAACTTTTTCACTCAATAAACGCAAGTATTTACACAATATATTCTCTCAATACAATGCATCGAATTTATTGCACTGCTTCAAAGTGCAAATAATTGAAATGGAGGAGAATATTATTTGACTTATTTGTCTCGTACTGCGGCTGGGTAGCGTAGGCGTCAAAGAGTAGAGTTCAACTAGTAATATACTAAAATTGATAGGAGTGGGAAGTTAAAATCCTTTCTCAACAGAAATTAAATCGTTAGAGCAGTTCGGTTTCTTATATGAACTTTCACATTTGGAAAAGGAATACTGCATTTTTAGGGTTAGTTTATTTATAAAAGGTATTTAATTCACAAATATTAACTAAATAAAAAATAATGTATTTGAAAATTAATAGAAATTGAGTTATTTCTTATGCATGTGCAAAGATAAATCAAGTTTTATTAATAAACCGATGAAAACTTACCTTATACATATTTGCTAGATCGGCTAACGAATGTAAAAGTTTTCAGTTTCAGTTAAAAGTAAAATGAAATTTGAAACTGAAATCTACTATCGCAAATCTCAAGCTTGTGAGAGCATTATTATTTTTTCAACTATTATTTAGAAAAGCGACGGTTTTTGATCATCTCAAAATAAATCAAGGTCTAAAGTTTTTTTTTTCTCTCTCCCAAAAACCAGGTTTGAAACAATTATGTGACTGACAGATTCCGTAAGTGCCGATATTTGGAAAAGCGATCGATTTGTTTTATCTCAAATTCCAAATTCCAAAGTTTTTCTCGAGACCAGAATTTTTATTGTTTGGTCAAAAATTCGGTTTAAGTTGGTTTGGAAAGATAATGTGACTATCGCATTGCGCAATCGTCGACTTTTAGAAAAGCAATAGTGTTTTTAATTTCAAAATCGTTTGAGTTCCGAAACTTTCTTTCCAGGTGGAAAAATTAAAAATTAAAATTTTAAAAAGTTGCATGAAGATTTTTTGATATCTCCCCTCGATGTTTCGCGTTGATTCCCGTTTTCTTCTTTGTGCTTCTTTGGATGATAACTTCTACCGACCTATGACCTTTATTTTTTGCCTATGCAACTTGAAGCTTAAAAACCCCAAACCAAAACCACATCATATTTCCCATATGATAATGACAGGGAACATATTAAATTACTTTAAAGAAATAAGAACAATCAATACCGCTCCAGTTCGAGACTGAAAACATTATATCAATTCAATTTTTGAAGATGAATAGAAATATTTTCAGTTTATATTTTAGAAATTTAAAAGCTTCCATGTTAAAAAATTCCCAATAAATTTAAGAATTTTGACTTATAAGAAACAACGTAACATCCAAGAACATATAATATTGCGGCTACATATATCTACTACCTTCTCTTTTGATACAACAGATGGCGTTATTTTATTAACATCAAAGCATATTTTCCTTGATATTTTTAGAGGGAACATTATTAGATTGTGTTCCAAGTGAGTGCCATGTAGTATCTTGCCCATGTTTGTTTTGTCTTGTGAAATGTGGAACTTAGAAAATAATTAAATTCATTATTGTTTTCATCTACTTCATATTGTAGTGATAAATAGTCTCGTCTTTCTACAGTAGTTGAGATATTCTACTTTATTAGGAAAGTTTGTTATAAGAATGGCTATAATAAATTAGGCTTATCGAATATTTCTTGTTGTCCCAAAAAAAATTTTCAGTTCGATAAGCATCATAATTAAAGCAATTATCTAAGGTTATCTGCTTATTCTTTAGTTTTATGCATACCTTCCTTTAAGCAGAAGGTCAAATATCTACAAAGCTATTGCATCTAATCTCGAATACCGAGATATCTAGAAAACACTATTTTCCCTTTTGTAACTACATTCATGCAACCTTTGATTTATAGGATAATTAAATTATTAATTAGTCGTATTCATTACTCTAATACTGAGCGTTGTCAACCGAAAGTTGATCCACAGATGGTGTTAGTACTACAATTTATCCTTTATGCTTACATAAAGACCAGCGGTTTCATTTTGGACAGCTCTTTAGAAATGAGATATTATTGTAATGAATTGCTACCTTTAAGTTATATATGAAGCAAACGGTTTTTTCGTTAAAAAATAAGGTTATTCAGTTGGAGTTAGTTTACAAAATGTCATTTTTTATTTTTTATTCTAGGTCGGACTTTATATGTTAATCTTTTGTAAAATTGCTTGATAAAAGTATCGACTGCAGAAATGTTAAGTTACTATTCGACAACTCTGATACTATAGATTCTGAAGGATATTTGGAGGGGAGGGGGGATAATGAAATCGAATACACTAAAGAAAGGATTAATAATATTAAGATACGTTGTTTATTAAATATTATTAAATTTAAAAATATAAGCTCAAATTATTAAAAGATTACCATATTATTTACTGTGTTTATTATAAGATTACCATATTATTTACTGTGTTTATTAAAAGATTACCATATTATTTACTGTGTTTATTAAAAGATTACCATATTATTTACTGTGTTTATTAAAATATTACCATATTATATTTCAAGATATTGTCTACAATTTCTCACGCAAAAATGAATAAAAGGCATTAAAAAAGTTATTTCTTAATAAAAAAATATATATATAATTTATATGCCACTTTACTATTACCGACCTCGAAAAAAGTTTTAATGGGAATGTCACAGAAATAAACTTACACCATAAGTTATTTTAATAAAAGTGTCATTGTGAAATTCAAATTTTTTTTAATGATTACCTTCAGATTAAGAGAAATATAAAATGATACAGAAATTATGCCATCAATCAAAGCAAAATTTGATAACTGTAAAATAGTGTTAAAAAAAAGTATATTACATTTTGGAGAATTCTTTCACCGTTGAGATGAAAGTGATCACATTGGTTAAATGGAAGTTTGGTTATCTTAAGATAAATGAGTTAAAATATTAAATTATAAAATTTATGTATTGTTAAAGTACTATTATGAATTGAAAGCAATAATTTTGTCATGATATACGAATTAGTTTTGAGTTTGAAAATAAAATTCTTAACAGTTATTATAAACGAATTTATGTAATTATTTATTATAGATAAAGCACATAAAATGAAAATAAAATAAAATTCTAAATATTTTTACAATAAGCATAAATTTATAATTTGCATGATTGTTTAGTTTACTTTCGTATGATAAAGAAATATATATCAATTATTTATATTATTGCTAAAATAAAATGACTGCCAACTTCTCCACTTATTGAATTCAAACAACGCATTAATCAGATAAAAACAGTTATCATTTCAAAAAAAAAATTATTACTCGGTATCATAAGTTTGTATATAAAAAGTGTGGAATAAATTCACTTCACATACTTTTGTAGTCCACTAGAATACCTAAAAGAATTTAAGTCTGTAAAGGCCTCATCATACATGAAATAAAAACTAAAATTGAAAGTATTTAATTTGGTCTGTGATATTTCTACCTTCAAGAAACGTATTTTGTTTCGCTGTTGTTGAGTATATGTGCAAATTAAATTGAAAAATACTCATTTATTTACCTTTTTGACGTCATTTTTAAAAATATTTTTTTCTGGGGTGTGGTTTTTATTGCATATTAAATTTTGACAATGAAATGTTATTTCATTTTATACAATATCTTCTAAATTTTCATATTTACTGTGTTAATGGGAGCTTTATAAGCCAGATAGCATCCTCAAAACTGAGTGATAAGTTTTAACTTGTGGTCATGTTTCTGGAAACCCTAGCGTCGCGATTTTGAGCCTCGCCTATCTCCAATCGTTGCAACTGTGTAGTGAAGCTGCATTATTTTTTTTACTCTTATATAACCTTACATATTTATTGGGTATGTAAAGAAGGATAATATCATATTTTAATTTAGAAAGATAATATTAAGTTTTAGTACGTTTTTTTGGAAAATCCATTTTAAGGTAAAAGAAGGACTACAGAAATGTAAAAATCTTTTCATGATTAATTAGTTGGAAGCAAATAAAATAGTAGTAAAATTTTGAGAAATTTAAGACCCGCATAAAAGAGATTTTCGGAATCTTTTCCTTTTATTGTATCCGACTAAGTTGTAAAGTTTTTTTTCCCTTCAAAAATACGAATTTTTTATTATCTAAAAATAAAGCCTAACTTTATCAATTTAAAAACAATGTTTAATCTGTTTTATATACAATTATAGAGGCTTTGATTTAAAAATAACAAATAAAAACGAAGCTAGAAGCAGTGATATTTTCAACCACATGTGAATGAATTAGTTTTCTTTTTACCATTAAATACCAAACATCGACAAAGCAAATATTTTTTTTTTAAATTCTCTCTCTATCTAGACACCGTTTGCTTATTCTTTAAAAAGCTTGAAAATAGATTCCCTTCCAGTCTATTTAGTTCTCAAATATGTAAATATATTTTTAAATGCATTCTCTAAAGAATGAATATTTCGCAATGCTTTTTTAAACGGGATACCTCGTAGGCAATTCAAAAAAATGTATAGAATTTTATAAGCATGTATCACAAACCTTGTGGGTATAATAAACACCATATTTTAAAATAGTTTTCATTTAGTTAATATTAGTTTTATAGACATTTTTAATTCAAGACGTAGAAAAATGTTATCAAAAAATCATTAACAGCAGTTTCAAGTGTTCATAAAATTATTTTCATTATTAAATATTTTATCTTGGAGTCTGTTACATTATATGTAGTTTGCAAAGTATATAGGTTAAATAAAAATTAAATATTTCAATATTTATTTAAAAATTTTGCTGCCTTTCTTAGCAATGAAAATTATATATATTGTTACGGATTTCCACCGCTGGGTTTGCTTGTATAGTGGGTTTATGGTGTGAGAACACAATCAGCAGTCCTTTAATAGAAAAATAATGACGGTTTCTGTTTACACGAAGACAGGACAGCACAAAGAGGACAAATATTTAGAGCCGAAACGAATACGCAGCAGCGCACAATAACAACAGTAATCTGCAAGTAGAAATCCGGTAGTAACAGCGTCCACAGCACACAAAGCAGCCAGACAGTATTCAGTAGGAGAGGGGATCGACAAAGTTTCACTCTACGGTCTCTCCAGACAGCTGAAACACTTTTCACTGTCTCCTCGCTTTAGCTGTTCACAACCGGCTCATTAGCCCAAGACTGACTACACAGGATTCGAACTTGCTTCTGCAGCACGCTGCTCAGCTCAGCTCTAGCTTGACTCCACCGTTGCTTCGCTATCCGCTTGGAGACTCGTTATTTGCCGGTGACTCCAAATGCTATTGACGACGGCTAGGAGGGTGAAAGTACCGACATTTTATAGCACGGGAGGCTGGGCTTGAATCTTCTAGACCAGAGGTGTCCAAACTTTTCGCGGCACGGGCCGGATCGAAATTAGATCCATGTTATACGGGCCACATGTATATACAAATTGAAAAATATCATTATGAGTAAAGTAGCATTAAATACTATTAATTAATACTATTTTATTGTAACTTGAAAATACAAAATACTAAACAAACAAAGTATAATTATATAATTATTTTATATAAATTGAAATATTTTCATGCAACTTCTAATGCGAATGATGAAACTGGTTGTTGTTTTTTTTGTTGTTGTTGAAGAATGTCTTTATAGTTGGGATCAAAATTTGTTACACCAATCATAAGCAATGACTGCAAATGATCATCAGATAAATTTTCTCTATATTTTGATTTGAGATACTTCATTCGAGAAAAAGTTTGTTCGCACACGTAAGTAGTCCCAAACATTGAAATGAATTTACGAGCAAATTTCTTCAAATTTGGAAACTCTTTTGCATCCAAATATTTATAAAAATCTATTAAGTTTCCTTCCTTGTATTTGTTCTTAATTTATTCGTTTGCTTGAAGATCAATAATTTCTATTTGAAGCTGGCTTGAAATTTCAGCAACGTTGCAAACAAATGTTTATTGGAACAGCCGAATTTCTTTTGAATTCATGTCCAAATCAAAAAATCGCTTTTGAAATTTTTCTTTTAAATCGGCGATGATCTTTACTGCAAATGCAATTGGAAATTGTTCTTCAGTTTTTTTTATTAAATTTGTCGCAGCACGGAAAATGCGTAAAATTACATTCAGTCACTTGACTTTCGAATAATTGTAGTTTTGTTCAAAATGCTTTAATTAGAGAGTATAAATCGCAAATTAAATTGTTTTTCCCTTAGAACTTTAAGGTATTTACGTGTGTCACAACATCTGCAAAAAAAAGCCAACTTCCAGAGCCATGCAGCATCCGATAAAAGTGATTCAGGATGTTTTTTTCTCTACAAGAAATAAATCAATTTCACTTCTAAGCTTAAAAAACTGCAATAGTACTTTCCCACAACTAAGTCATCGAACTTCAGTGTAATACGACAAGTCAATGTACTCGGATTCAATTTGCTTAAGAAAAGATTTAAATTGCCGATGATTAAGTGCGTGTGATCGAATAAAATTTACTACAGAAACAACTGGCTTCAAAACGCAGCTTATATCGACATGTTTTATACATAATGATTATCGGTGGATAATACAGTGCAGAAAAATTGGTACTGATGCTCCTGAAGCTTCACAAGCTTTTGTAATTTGTCCAACCACATCGATGTTTGTACCAGACATGTTTCTTTTTATTTACAACAAAACAATAAGACTCTGCTTATCGTCAAAATTCACATGCGAATAAAATTTCTTTTATGTTTGAGTTACCGAAATATATATTTTTTTATTTAGTCTTATAACTTAACAGCGCGATAGACATTTGTGTTTGGTCAAGTACAACAACTCCGTTTTGTTGGCCACGTAGTTTTTCGATATACCTTTATGAAAATGAAAAGGTTTGGGCGAAAACAGCATTATGTTTTAAAACCCTCCGCGGGCCGGATAAAATCACTTGGCGGGCCGGGTTTGGTCCGCGGGCCGTAGTTTGGACACCTCTGTTCTAGACCAATATACCGGCTCCTAATGGATGGCTCGACAGAATTCTTGAAGTTTCTATTATTAACCCTTTTGTCGCCAAGTTTGTCGTCAAGGTTTAAGTTCACTAATGCGACACCCGATCAGCACCCACCGAGCTAATCGAAAAACATTCTTACGATGGCATTATTGGTGAAGAGAAGCAAAATTACAGATTCGTAACGATATGTATAAGCTGTGTATTTTTTAAGGTTATTTTAGTTATTTGGACACTACAGATATTTTTTATACAACATTTTTTAAAATTTTTCTCTGAATCTAATTGAATATTTTAATCTCGATTTCTATGAAGAAAATCTAACTTCTTTGTATTATTAGTCACTCGAGACATCACGTTGCATAACCGAAATTTCAAAGGTATCATAGTAAAAAAATAAACGATATTTTTACATAACCACAAGAGATTTGTAATTTTATTTATAAAAATCTAGGGAGAAAAAAAACTGAGAAATTCTAAGAATTGCTTTTATTTTTAATTTGTAAACCTGTGTATGCTATAAACCTTCTTTTTTATCCGTGGTAGAGCCTTTTTGGGCTTTTCATAACTCATGTAAGCAATCTTTTTCTTCTCCGATATTTTTTTAATCGATGGGATAGGGTAATTTTTGTTGATCGTTTCTGTGTATTCAATTATAAACTGATTAAAGACAGTTAAAAGTTACATTAAACAATTAGTTGAATGACTATTTTATATTAGCGTGATGGATAATACCGATATTTATTTTCATAACTAATAAATGCAAACTTTAATTTATATTCATTTGTTCATTTTATGTTTCTATCTCAACCATTTCATTCGAATTAGTTTCACGAAGGCCGTGGTGATAAGATCTCGGCTTCCCTAACTGTAGGATTTCAAGTTTGAGAGTTGATTCCACCGAAGAAGCTTCGTGTAAGCGAGTCTGGTTTATACTAAATCCATCGAGGCCAAACATCCTCCTGCTGGAATGGTGTGGAAGATTGGAGAGGGGGGGGTCATCTCAGGTGTTGTCCTCAACATCGGACCATAATTTAAAATGATGACTTCCGCCCCTAAGCTTTAGTGTTTCTTTAAAACGGCATGTGAATATAACTAAATTAAACTCGACTTAGTTTCAAATCCTGATTTTAAAAAATTGCCAACATTATATAGGCATAGAGAAAACTTTCGGTTTTTTTGTTTTTCGTTTTTTTTTTCTTACATGTTCTTGCTTTTGTTTTTAATTATACTGAAAATATTTGATAAAATGCTGCAAAATTTTAAAAAAATTCTTTCAATGTAGCTTTGAAATCTAATTTCTTTTTTGTTTCCTTCTATGAAGCTGTGATTTCGATTTGCATTTTTATTATTTTTAATTTTTCTTTCTTTAAATAACATAAATTTCTAAAAATTAGTTAATTAATTAATTTATTTATAATTTTTAAAATTTTCAGGGAACAAATAAATATAAAATATGCATTTTACTTATTTAGTATGTGCACTCCAAAAAAAATTGTTTTAAAACTTAACATCATTTGTTAGTTTAAGTTTAATTTATTGGTCATTATTTCGGATAGCATCAAAAAATTTTAACAAGATTAGACAAAATTCTTGCTTTGTTAAAAAAAAATACAATCAATCTATCTATCATAAGAAAGAGAAGCTTATGAAGCACATTTTAAAAATTAATATTCAGCTTTTAAAATTTAAAAAAATATTTCTTTACGCATTTTTAATAAATAAAAGAAAATCATTACCGAAAGCACATTACCTTATGTTAGAAAATATTTCTGTTGTTCAAAATCATGTAAATCGTTTCCATCACTTAAGTTTTTATGTTTTTATCAAAGAAAAAGGAATCTGATACATGAGTAAATATAATGAGCTATTTATAGAATAATAAAGAAATCTATTTCGTCATGCTTATGTGTTATTTTTCTTATAATATCTCTGCTCGTCTTTGTTTTAAAACACCCAGACGATCTTGTTTTTCGGTAGACTTGAATTAATCAATAAAAAGCTCTTTGTTTGCTTTATTTTTTTATAATTAATTGTCTCTCTTTTCAAAGTTCTTTCTTAAATTTTTTTTATCCATGTTTATTGTTTATATAACGGCTAACTTCGTACTTTCTTTTAATGACATCTTATCATAGACGAAAAGCAGAAACTAATTTTCTTTATCTTCGCATGAAATTAGACATTGATGTTTTTGCATAAAAATTATGTCTCAGATAAAGCGATAAATTAATTTTTCCTGTTTATAATAAACATTAAATAAATCTCTTCATGTCATATTGCTTAAACAGCATTTACTTTATCGAGCATCATTAGTACACATTCAGATGAAAATTGTAATATGTTCATTCACTTTTATATACGGTTTTTATACTTTCTCGTATACATAGAACAGTAAAAGCTCCTTATTCGCGCTTCCTTCATTCGCGTTTTCACTATTCGCGGATTAAAAAAATGCGATCCAATTTTTATATTCGCGGCTAAAAATTTCTTTATTCGCGGATCTAATAAGTACATACATAATAATAAAAGAATTCCAATAGGTATCCAACCCAATATCCTTTGTAAATGCCGTCAAATGGACTAATAAAAAAAGTAAAATAGATATTATTACAACTTTGTCTAAAGAATGTTGTTAAATACAAACTGTAAACATAACCGAAATCGCGAATGGAATAGGAAGAGATGGGTTCGAACAGATAGAATCAAGTGACATTCAGGAATTGCTTGAATCACAAGATGAAGATTTGACTGAAACCGACTGTTAAATTCACAGCCAATTGAAGAAGAGGCTTCAACAAGCACTGAAAACGTGACATTTATTTTGAAAAATCTTAGTGAAGGTTTAAGAATGGCAAATGAGCTTTGCGATTTCTTTATGAACATTGATCCGTCTATGGAACGAAGTCTTATTTTTAAGAGGCAAATTGCTAATGCGACTGCTGCGTATCAGTCTGATTGAAAGGAGCTTTTAAAAACTCTAAGCAAGAGAAAATGACAAAATTCTTCAAACCATTGACTAAGCCTTAAGATAATGAATCAAAATGCTCAAAAACTTCAATTAAGTTGATTTTTTATGTATTTGTTTTTTGTTTTTTTTTTCACCTAGGAGCGTATCCCTATAATCCCATATAAATTACCATTCCGTATTCACGGTTTCTATATTTGCGGCATATTTATGAAACATATACCCCACGAAGAAAGAGCTTTTACTGTATAAAGAAAGTATAGCAAACGTCAAAAATTTCAAACTCCAGATTTTGACGAATCTCCACGTTTTAGTTCGTTCCACCCTCAGTTCCAAAAACACATTTTTGAAAAACATTCCTATATCTGTCTGTGACAAAGATAACTCAAAATCGGTTTGAGCTAGATCGATGACATTTTTCATACGGTCTTTATACCAAATTTGCAAATTTTCATCAAATTTATTTGCTATCAGATATAAATCTGCTCAGAGAAAATCCGGCTGTTCAAATGTAAGTAAACACGATAACTACATAGTAGATGAGATCTAGATAAATAAGATTCGGTACAAAAATGTAACATATGTAGAATCGAAACCTGGGAAATTTTGAGCCAAATCTAACTAGGGTTGACTATTTGTTCAGTCTGTACTTTCTAAAATAAGTAAACACGATAGTTCAAAAACACGGTGGCTTAAATAAATCGAATTTCGTATGAGAATTTGAGACTGAAAATGTAGTTCAGTATCATATTTTTGTTTTATTCTGTTAAGAAAAAAAAACTGTCTAAAATATGAATTCGATTTATGGATGTAAGACATCAATCGTCAAATAACTCGCCAAGTATCACATGATAAATCCAGTGAAAATGCTTAATTCATGCCAAAATGTAACACTCTGTAAATACTGTACGCCATTGATATGTAAGACGTTCTCTGGCATGCTCGCATTTATTAGAGCATAAATGAGAAATTTTTAGTGAACTACTCCCACTAGTTAATCATCAGTAGTCAAAAGAAATTTTCTTAGTAGAAAAGTTAGAAAATTATTGAAAGCCTGTACAAATATTTTTTATTATTGTACAATAACAAATAATTTTTTTCATCTTTGAAAAGGGAAAAAAATGCTCCTATTATTTTATAAACCCGATATAAAACATGTTATTATGTTAATTGAAAGTTTTTTTAAAAAAACAACTTCAAAAAATAGAATTAAAAACATAAAAACCGTTCTTATTTTCAGACAAAATTGAATAAAATCAGTATTTTTTGGCGAAACCACTTGTTCAACAAAATCATTCATTTATCGATTTGTGATAAGAAAAATTATGTATTAGTGAATGACCCCTTCATTCAAGAATTTTTAACCAATATATCGAATTTTTCATGACTAAATTCTAGAATGTAATAAGTTAATTATTTTAATCCTAAACAGACTGAAGAAAACAGCAATTTTTCTATTAGTATAATATTATTTTATCTTGTAATTTAACAATGAACATGTTTTTATAGTGTATGACTTAAAAACAGATCTAAAACATGAAAATTCTGCATGTAGTTTAGATAAGATTATTCACGTGTGCCGTTTTCTAATCAAAGATAATCATCTGAACTCGTAGAGTTATAATATGAACAGGATTCAACAACTAGTCATCTACATCCGGGACGTCGAGGTTTTATATCTGTATTATTATTACAACAATAAACATAATCTAAACACGTTTAATACGTGCCATCTTTTCTCTTTACTAATTTTCTAATGTAAATTTTGCTTCTTTTCAACTTTTTTCTGATTGCTACCTAAGATAAAATAATAATTTAAATGCATTATATTTAAAATGAAAGAAAAATCCTTTCCCCCCGTCTGATTTATGTTGAAACTTTTATTTCATGTTTTAATCGTTTTTTGTTTAAGAAAATCTCAGTAATTCTTGGGTATTTTTCCATTATACGGGCGCAGGATGTCGCCAATGTGAGCCAAACGCGAGTCAGGTAGCCGACCAAAGCGAATAACAGAACAAATGTCGCCAATGTGAATAAAACTCAAACTATGTCGCCAAGTGTAACTACGTGAAATTTATTGTAATTTTGCATTTTTGACGATTTTTCACTTTTCTCGACTAACGATTATTTGGCGATTTTTTCGTTTGCGCACATATAACGGAAAAGTAACAATTCTTGCTGATAACGAGTGATAAACTTTATTCTTTGATTTAATTTTTATTCAATTTAGCTAAGCTAGAATTACTGGCATTTAGTTTGTGACTTCTATTGACTGATTTTGGCTGATTTTTGCATGATTTGGCGATTTATGGTGGTCCCTGAGGAAATCAAGTGGTATTTTTATTTTTAATAATAAATTTATTTATTTATTTGTATGATAAGAAAAAATAGATTGTATTACTTGTTAGATACAATAGCTATCAAAAACCACCAAGAAAATTTTTGTCAATTTGTCAGTTTCAAATGTCAAAATATATAGTATTTGATTCGCGAGCTCAAAATTTTCCATAATAAATTATAATGAACTTGAGTACATTTTTATGATGTGATGAAATATTTCCTTGGTGTTAATTGGCTGCCATTCAAATCAACTTGTACCGAAATTTTTTTAATGATTCTTAAGAATATAAATAAATTGTGAAGTTCAATTTTGATTTATAAATTTTTCCAAGTATAATTTATTTATTTTTAAATAAATAAATAAACATATTTAATAATATTAAGTTATCAACTGCATAATTTTTTTCAAATAAACTTATTTAAAAATAGAAAGTAAAAATTTAAAAAGAAAACTTACAGAAACAAAATATTAAACTGTTCTGAGTCATTATCAAGCAGCTAAATCAACTGGAAAAAAAAAGAAAAAAAATCTTCTTAAAGGGTAGTTACACCAAACGAATTTTCAAAACAAAACTAAGAAAAAGTTGGCATCAGTTTGAAAAAAGTAGCAACACTATTGGTAGTCATGTCTAGTCAAAACAGAAACATCGCTGCTTCGTTACCATGCTAACTCAAACGAAAATAAAGCGCCCGCTACTGCAACCTAGTCAAATAATGCATGGGCTGAAGACTTTTCTCCTCATAAAGTGCTCTACCTGAAATGCGCGTTACAATAATAAAGTCCTCCCAATGCGAAATCGATCACTCAAGGCGGCTGGCATTAAGTTGAAATCGATCAAAGATTGAGGCGCCTTATCTGAGAAAGAAAGAAGTTTAAGAAATGAAACCCGATGCGAACGCTGCTGCCTCAAATCGTTTCATTATGAGTTCTTTCATATTTTTTTTAGTGATTGTCTTACGGCTGAATATTTTTTTACACAACGTTTGTAATGGCTCCGGATCAAGAATGAAAGTAATTGTTGAGTCATTTTCCCAAGCTTCTTCGTAGGAAAAATTATGATTCTTTATGCTCTGTTAAAAAAAAAGATACCTTTCGTTAATTTCACAGATCTTTAATAAATTTAGTGGTAAATTTCTGCTTCTTAAAGTAATGGTTTTTTTAATGGATTATTTTTAATTTTTTTAAATGCTCTTCTGTATATACATAAATATGACTTATAAAATTAAATTTTATTGTAGCTTATTTGTGGCTTAAATGCTGATTCCCAAGCATTTATATAGCATTAAATATTCTATTATCTTCATTTATAGATATTTCATGAATGAATGTAGATATTTACAAATGAATATAGATTGAACGAATGTAGATATTTACAAATGAATATAGATTTGGCGAATGTAGATATTTACAAATGAATATATAGTGAACGAAAGTAAATATTTACAAATGAATGCAGATTTGATGAATGTAAATATTCACAAGTGAATGCAGGTATTCGCAAAATATTTATTTTCCAAATATTTTTTTACAAACGCTAATCGCAAGGGAAGATAATATTTTTACAAAGCCATATATATGTGTATTTTGAAATAGAGGAAAGGATGACAGTTTTGACATCAT
>JAPMOQ010019505.1:2659333-2671609 GCA_026543055.1 Argiope trifasciata
ACAACAATTTATAGCTAAACATGGAATATCTGAATTTTTCTTATGGAATTGTGGCCAACATAAATCAGTCCGTTTCTGTGCATGCGCTGCTTGCTTGCCATCTTATAACTGGCCCAATGTAAACTTATCTTTAGATTAAATATTGAAATTTTTGTTTCAAAAGTAATCATTATAGTAAAGAGACAGATAAACAAAAGGACAAATATAGAACTCAATTACTATGGTCATTAGCGATTAACAATCATTTAAAAAAAGGCAGAATTTAAAATTTGCAAGCAAGTAAAGAAATAGTGCATTAAATAACAATAGTTTTTTTATGTGGGTATAAAATCTTGTTTCATTCCATTCTGTGGTCGCAAATAACTCCACAAACAGAAAGTTAGTTTGTGATTGGAAAATACTTTTCATAAACAACAACAACAGTTTAAAAGTGTGAGTTAAAAGATTTTTTTATGTTGAAACTTTATTTTCCTATGCTTGTAATTTATTCATGAAGCAAATAATTATATTCTTTTATTACCATTGCAATAATTTCCTTTCCAAAACTGTCCATTTATATTACAGCATATGCTTTTTGATTAATTTTATTGCCTGGAACGTCAATTGAAAGTTTCCTCCTAAGAATATTATTTGCATACTTCGTTACAATGTTGGTTCTTTAATAATTTTATAGCAACATTTTTTCCTGTATTTCACCATTGATTAGTGTTTTTATAACTATAATATATTGAACAAATCTAAAACACTCAATATGCTCGAGTGTCATGGTTTTAACATTTAAAATATTTCTTTTTGTGTACATAGGTTGATTAAACTAACAGAAGTAATCATTTTATTCAACGTACCTGTTTTATTTTTTTCAAAAATGAATTTTTATAATGGATTTCTGTTTGACTTTCTAATGCTCGAAAACAAAGTAAATTTTTCACACGAGTTTTCTGGGTAACATTACACTACTTCTAAGTTTTTCGAACTTAATTATTAATCTGAATTTTTCATTCTGCCTCCAATAGTATTACATTATAGTGAATTTTATAATTAATATATTTGAAGGTCCAAAAGGTATAAAACAACTGTAATAAGAAACGGCTTAGAACATTAATAAAAAGTTGTTTTCGAAAACTGTTTTTGTTTTAATTCTTATAAAAGATGTCATTATTTTGTCGCTTATACTTGTTTCGAACTCTGATTTCCCAAGACAAACTTTACCTCTACTTAGAAAAGATACCCATCATTTGATAGATTATGGATATAAATTTGATGACTCTTAATATTTCCGAATGATATATACAAATATTTTAATAAGAAGTTTTTACCCCCTTATTTTAGGCTGATCAGTAGGGAACTTAATTTATTTTCCTAACTGCCAAATAAATAATTTTGCAAACAATACAAATTCTATGACTTTATAAGATGTTAGAATAACATTATATATATATATATATATATAATATTCACTGAAGTGACAAAAGTCATGGGATAGCAATATGCAAGTATACAGATGGCAGTAGTATAAATGCGCAGTTCGTTTTCCAGAGCTTTCATTTGTGTTCAAGTTAATCATGTGAACAGGTTTTTCGTGATTTATGGCGGCACGACGAGAATTAACAGACTTTGGACGTGGAATGTTAGTTGGAGCTAGACGCATGGGTCATTCCATTGCGGATATCGTTAGTGAATTCAACATTCCGAGATCCACAGTATCAAGAGTGTGCCGAGAGTATGAAATTTCAGGCATCCCATCCCATCATGGACAGCGCAGTGGGCGACCACCTGCACTTAACGACCGAGACCGCCGACGTCTGTGTAGAATGGACAGTGTTAATAGACACGCAGCACTTCGTCAAATAACTGCAGGAATCAATGTGGGACGTACGAGGGACGTGTCCGATAGGACTGTGCGGCGAAATTTGTCTTCCTTGGGCTATGACAGCAGAAGACCGACTCGAGTGCCTTTACTGACAGCACGACATCGCCTGCAGCGACTCTCCTGGGTTCGTGAGCATATCGACTGGTCCCTAGACCAGTGGAAAACTGTGGCGTGGTCAGATGAGTCACGATTTCAGTTGTTACGAGCTGATGGTAGAGTTCGAGTGTAGCACAGACCCCACGAAGCCATGGACCAATATGTCAGCAAGGCACTATTCAAGCTGGTGGTGGCTGCATAATGGTGTGGGCTGTTTTTACATGGCATGGACTCGGTCCTCTGGTGCAACTGAACCGATCATTGACTGGAAATGGTTATGTTCAGCTGCTTGCAGATCACTTGCAGCCATTCATGGACTTCACGTACCCACACAACGATGGGATTTTTATGGATGACAATGCGCCATGTCACCGGGCCAGAACTGTTTGCGATTGGTTTGAAGAACATTCCGGACTATTCCAGCGCATGATCTGGCCACCTAGATCGCCCGATATGAATCCCATCGAGCATTTATGGGACATCATCGAAAGGTCCGTTCGTGCCCAAACTCCTGCACCATCCACACTTTCACAATTATGGACGTCTATACAGACAGCATGGCTCAATATTACTGCAGAGGACTTCCAAAGACTTGTGGACTCCATGACACGTCGAGTTGTTGCACTTCGCCGGGCAAAAGGAGGACCGACACGATATTAACAGTCATCCCATGACTTTTGTCACTTCAGTGTAATATGCAGAATTAGAAGATTAAAACAATTAACCTAAAATAAAACATGAATCATTGTTTATTTTTAAAAGAATGGCCTCAAGATATACACCATCCAAGATTGCAAGTCATATATTTTGGAATAGTGAGTTATTTTCTTTGCCTTACTGGACCCAAATTTTGTGTCAATTTACAACTCTGTTGTCATACATAATTTGTTACGTTTGTGGCTTATCACATGCACATAAATAAAACACCAGCAGAAATTAAATATAATGTTTGGTTATTTTCAACACAATTAATCTCTATAGTTCTATAATAAAACCATATGATAAATTCTGGTACTTCTTTATTTTTATGGTCCGTAAGATAAATCGCCCAAAAAAAGTATACAATTCTTTCACCAATAAGGTTGGCGAAATTTTGGCATAATATAAATAATGAAATTTAAAGTAATTTCAAAACCGTCAAGTTAATCTATGATCCTAGCGTAATCATTTGAGAAGCACCAAATAAACCCGTAGTCAACCATCTTGGCAAAATCTTAATTATTTTATGTCAAATAAATTATGGAGACATAAAAATAAAAAAAATTAAAATTATAAAGCATTTAAATCTGCTACTGCAAATTTTTTAAACTATCATGCGAGATTATTATTTTATAACGTCTTTCGGTAACAACATTTTGAAATTTAAACAGGTTTGAAACAATCGCCTGACTATCAAATCAAGTATGCGTCAATATTTAGAAAAAGGTGTGTGTATGTATTAGTGTGTCTCTTCTTTTTAAAATCATGAGAATTAATAAACTTTTTTCGCCAGCTAGAAAAAATGAAAAAAAAAATTGTATTATATAAGCTTCTGATCCCTTCACTTGTTTTTTTTGCGTTTATTCCCATTTTCTTCTCTGTACTTCTTCGAGCGATAACTTCTTCTCTTAATCGAATTCAATGTGGGCATTCGCTCAAAGTTGTAACTTTTTGTAGGCAATACTTCGCCAAATGTGATTTCTAATAGCCCTAAAAGAGAAAAATTCATGCCTCAAAAGCGATGAATCAACAATTCTCTGCTCACAAATTTTGAGGTTTCAAAAATCCCGAACCAAAACTGTATCATGTTCTCTCATAACAAGTATTCAAATTCATTCTTGCAGACTCTGCATTTTTGAGTTATCGTGATCATATGTAGGATGAAACACTATCCTTCACCGAATTTCATCCGAAATTTAATAAGAATCTTTAAGATCGGAATGTTAAAAATTCATATGAAATTTCACTTTTGGGTTTTTCCCCTGTTTGGAACTGTTTTTTTGTTTTGTTGTTGTTGTTGTTTTAATTGTTGCATCAAATTTTATTAAATAAATTTATATTCAATAAAATTTTATGGGTTTTTTTTTACAATTCCATTATTTAATGTTTTTATTTTTAATTTTTAACTAATAAAAAGAATGAAGTTTTGAAATGGCTTTTAAGACTTGATTACTGGTGCTGCGTGTGGTATTTGTGCCCCAACATAGAAATTGAACGGTCGCGAAGAATCGAGCTTGCGATCTTGCGATTTGCAGCCGCGTAATATATCCACTAGACAAAAAACTATCACCAATTTCAGTGGCTGTGTAAAATACAATCATAATACTCTCCCACCAGAGAGTCGTCGGAGGTACGATCAATATTTTAGCGCCAAGCGTTACGGCGAGGAGCATGATTATTTAGAGCGATAAGCGTTATTACGAGCGAGTTACGTATTCGGAGTCTTAGGTCACCAATGTGGCTTGTGGTATTTGTCGCACCGATATGGCGATTGAATCGTCGCCAAAAGTCGAACCTACGACCATCCGATTTGCAGCCGTGTAACATATACACTTGCTAAGATACCATCACACTGATTAAAAACAATTGAATGGATTATTACTTTTGCAAAATATATTTATAATTTACAAAAAACAAGTGTTAATGAATTTAAATTAAAAAATGGAATGTACATATGAATTAGTTCACAGATATAATTAATTAACTGACTTAATGTAAATGCTTTTAGCGCATTAATTTTAGTCACTGTAACTGAAGGTTTTTATTATAGATTTCAAATTAAAGAATTCATGATAACGTGAAAAACATGGTAAAAGCATTCCTCTATTAAAAATACCCTTATCTAGCATTAGATCTATTAATTAAAAAATACATCGTTAAAGAAACTCTACATTTGCTTTCCATCTGTTTTATTTTTCTTGTTTTATCGATTGAAACTAAAGGCTGAATGGGTTTTTTTATACGCTCAGTTAATTAAAACAGCTAGACAAGGAAGCTTATAAAACTAGAGTAGCGGAGTTTTCTCAATTATCTAGATTAAGTGGAAACTATTGTGAACCTAAAAACATGAGCTTAAAAAAACAATTTCAGCTTATTTTCAAAGCATTAAGTTAATCAAGCTATTAATTCTTTGTTTAGATTGCATTGGGTATTTGCTATATAAAAGTTTTTTTTCTGTATCCTTAAGATAAATTTTTATTTCGATTAACCTTTTGGGTGGTATTTCAAGATAATGTGTATTCTATAAAGCGTGCTATTTGTTTCAAAAATAAAATAAAAATTATATCACGATTCCAGATACGATATATTTTAAGACAAGAATGAAGTGACCTTTTTACTGTCTTCTGTATACGCAGATAAAAATCTGCAATATTTTCACATATTTGTATGCTTTTTTTTACTTTCTCGTATACGTTGGATAGATAAAGCATAGTAATCCTCAAAAATTCGAACTCGCGATTTTGACGAATCTCTCCGTTTTACACCACCGTTGAGTTCTAAAAGCACACTTATGGTAAGCGCCCGTTTGTCTGTGACAATGATAACTCAAAAACGGTTTGAGCTCGGAGAATGAAATTTGGTATGCGATTTTTACTCTAAATTCGAAGATTTTTGTCAAATTTTGGATAAACATTCAAATCTGTCCAACTGTACAAAGATGATTTTACAAGATAAACTACAAACGAAGAAAGTTATTTAGATAAGATTCGATACTCAGATTTAACATCTGAAACATCAATCAAATTTTGAACTTAGTCCAAAGAGGGCTTGGCCCTCTGATTGTCTGTACTTTCAGAAACATATAAATGCGATAACTCAAAGTTAACTAATTTAAATGTTTTTAATTTGGTGTGGTATTTTGTAACTACAAGTGTAACTTTTTCCAAGTTTTGATTTCAATCGGATGAAGAAAAACGCCTCTGAATCACAAATTAGATTTTCGGTTGTTATTAACCACAAGTCAAGATTAATCTACAAATAACTCTCCAAAATTGCCACGGTATATTCAATAAAAAGGCTAAATTCACGGAAGAGGTAAATATTTCGTAATTGTCATACGCCATTCCATTCAAGACATTCCTTGCTATAATATCTTTCTTAAAAAGTATTCCAGAAAGTTGGGAATACCGCTCTTACTGGTTTATAGTTCATTGAATAAATTCAATCTTTTATACAAAGTAAAATTCTTTTAATTATCTAATTTTTGTTTTGATATGTTATAATAAAAAATGTCGATGTTATTTTTTTTAATAAAGCGTAACTTCTATTTCCATTGTGTTGTATGATGGAACAAAAAAATAAACCCAAGAAAACAAAGAAAAATAATTTTGCTTTTGATAATTTGTAAATATGTATTATTTAATTGGTAATCATTTAGTAATAATTATTTTTATAAAAAATTGTAGCCAATCAAAACTTATTTAAAACAATTAAAACATCTAATCTTATTTTTGTGTCTCTAGAGCATCAGTTTTTTTCCCTTGAAAAAACAATTTTTTCAAACATTTTAATGTTTTTATACCTAAACACCACTTTTCTACAATAGTTTTAAGTAGAAAGGAGCAAAGGATTATTTATATATAATAACTATTATACATATATTATTAATTTTATATTTAAAATTTTCTTCCCTCTGAAAAATTAGCTTTTCCGAATATTTTATTTATTTGTTTGTTTTCACCTTAATACCAGTATGCTACCAGTTGTTTTACAAGGAAAGACACAAACATTTATTTGTTTACATATGCACAAAATCTTACAAAAATAAATCAAAAGCAATTTAAAGATCAAAATAAATTTCATACATAAAAGTGTATTACAATGTACATACATTAATTTGACAAGAAACTTACATTTAATATGTAATAGAATCTATATATTGTCTTGTTCTGACATTACTCAGTGGCCTGTTATTCCAATGCGAGAGTTGGACGTCCAATTGACTCGACTTCGCATTGGTCATACTCATCACACTCATAAATATCTGTTGTTTGGAGAGCGATGCCCAGCCTGCATTGCATGTCATGTTAATTTGACTGTCATTCATGTTTTATCTGAATGTCCAATTTTTAATCCTCATAGTTAACGTTTATTTGTAACATTATATTCAAACATTCGTGACTTGGTGGTTGAATATCCCCATAAAAATATTTTTACCTTCTTGAAGGAAATTGGTCTTTTCCATCGTATTTAACCAGAAAAAAAATTTATCTTCACGTATATAAATTTTTACAAATTTAACTTTTTTTAAAATTTTCAGAATGTACTGCATTTTTTCAACCATGTATTTGGCGCAGACATGGCTCTTGCACCACAAAATCCTTACTAACTAACTTGTAAATTATCATTTTTGAATTAGTAAATTACACAGAACTAGGGAAATATTCTTGATGCTATTCTTTTTTTATTAAAATATGGATCAAAAATTCAAATTTAGGCAGATTTCTTCTTAAGTAATCTGAATGTAAAGAAATTGAGCTTTTCCAAGTCCTCTCTCACAGTAATTTTAGTGACATTGTTTTCAGTGTATTAGAAACTTGTCAGTTAAATGTTCACGGATTCAAATAATGAAAACCATATACTGGAAAATTTTATCACATATCATCGCTGATGTTCGATTTAATCGCATGGCTGATCAACTGGAAATATCACTCAAGTGGCACAGAAAGGGTTTTCGATCATTTCTGAGAGCAACACGATTCTCCTTTTTATACGTTGTGCACATATCTGTAATGTTAATTTTTGCTGGAAAATAAAATTATTTTCATTGCTTTTAGCGATTTTAGATGAGTTCGTTCAATATTCATTTTTAAATTATATTTATAAGGATAAGAATTCTGTAATGCATATTAAATTCCCTCAAGAATTTCGAAATTGAAGATTTTTTTTAAATAAAATCTTGAGAATAAATCCGTTCTCCCATAGGAGGTGCCAGTTCAGATGTCATCATTGTCATCTGACAGCGGTTCAAAATTACGAGGTCCGTCTCAAAATAGCCCATGTTTTTCTTTACAACGGGAAGTGAATATAACTAAAACTAAAAACTTGGGAATAAATCGCCTCCTTCACTAAACTATTTTCAAAGGCTACTATAAGACAAATTTTCTAATTTAAAAACTTTCTTTGCTTTTTGAAATCGGATTTTCTTGGTAATTTTAAAAATATTATTATAAAATAATATTTGTTTATGTTTTCTTCCTCAAATTAAAACTAGTTAAACAATGCGCTTTGACAAAATAATAAATTGTCTTATTTTTATTTATTTCCTTTCATAATATTCTAAAAGTAAATAAATATTTCAGATTTTCATTATTTCGCTTAAACTTCAATGAAGCAATAATTTTATAATTCTTCAAAATTAAAAGTAGAATTTGTGAGTAAAGAATTTTCTTACAAAATTTGAGATTTACCTCAACTATACAAAGCAAATTTATTTTCATTATGAAATATTCTACAGAGCAATTCAAAATGAGTATAGCGATTACAAATGACTATAACTATGTAATGAAAAAAAAAATTATAAGTTTAACACATAGAGTAGACAGACCTTATAAATCCATCGGATCCATATAAATACGCCATAGATGTTCTATGTCACTTCCCTTGGACAATATCAAGACGGTAGTCCATTTCATGCTATACATTCCGAAACATGTCTACTGCCACCAACGAAGGCGTATTACAAATGCATACTTTGAATTATTCAATTGTTCTGAGCGTGGAAAATTTTGAAGTTCCATCTATATTTTGGGTTAAACTTATAGACACATTCTTTTACATCAAATATCAATAGCCATTTGTAATCGCTATATTCATTTTAAATAACTCTGTATTTTCTGAGTTAAAATACAATGAATCAAAAGGGGAATGTAATTATGCATAATGATACTCAAATTATATCATGATATTATTTTGATAGCAGGAACTTTTAAAAGTAATCATTTTGAAACTTTCATATTCTTAGCAAATCCCTAATAAAAAGAGCAAAATGCAAATCACCATTCTATATTTTAATAGAAAAGGGAACTTTTTTAAGAAAATAAATCTTATATTTTCTTTCTAAGTAACCGTTATCACATATTTAAAAGTTGAAAGCGTAGGTAATATTTCAATGTTCGTGAATTAATAAAAATTTTAATTCTGTTTTTTTTTTTTCTGAACTCAAAATATGTCAATATGTTTTGGCTATAATACATAAACTGTAACTAATATTTAAAAAAATAGAATATGCGTCTTTTTTTTTTCTACTTCTAAGAAATATGAAGAAGCATCAATATTTCTTTCAGATCTGAGCTAATTATTAAGAATGAAATTTTTAATAAATTATTGTGATCAAAAATATAAAAGATCTAAGATATTCTATTAAGTATTATTGAGGAAACGTATGCTGTCCAGGTATTTAGATTTAAATAATACTAAAAAGAAGTATGAATAAATAGATTATACGGCCATTTATATAAGTATGATATGTTAATACATTATACAGGCTTTCCAATCTAATCGCAACGTCCTAACTAAATTCCAATATCTAGAAATATTTAAATCAGTAAAAGAAGTTACAATTTTTAATTTTAGTTGAATATTTTATTGCTTCGAAGTTGAAATTTATTCCCTGAAAGGATATGGGTTTATAATTTTCATTACTTTAAACAGTAATTTCTCGTTCAGTTTTAATCATAAAACAATGAAAGTCTTTCAATTATATGTATTAGAACATATAGTATTGTTACTATAAAAAACTAAAATGGTAAGAAGCTATTAAAAAATTTTGAAGTCATATTTTTGTGGAGTATTTATTGGCTCAAGTAATGCAATCTAGAATTTTTTTCATTCAAAGCAAATTGTTTTCACGAAAATTAATTTTCTATCTCTAATTGTTTAGAAATTAGCTATTTGGAAACATTTAGAATTGTATGTTATTGATAGATTTATAGTAATATATATTAAGGATATATAATATTAACTATATTATATAATGTACTAATAATTATATAAGTTATTTTATTATGCATAATTTTGATTACAATCTCCTTTAAAATAGTTTAGGAATGCAACACTTAGTTTCAAAATGATTTTCTAGAATTATCATTCTTTTTTTTAGTTATTTAAAGTGAAAAAATAAACAGCTATATTTTGAATAGAAAAACAAAATTTGAAATATTTCTAGCAGAAAGCAATCTATTATAATAATAAATAAGAATTTAACTAAAATGTTTTGCTTATGAAGATAAATTTTTTAAACTGTAAACTGTAAACTGAGATGAAAATATATCTAAAGATTAAACGAATATAATAAATTATCTGAAAAATCAAAATAGGAATCCGAATGAAAATTTCATACTCTGTCCACAGATGCTTTTGTTATCGCTGAAATCAATGTGAGACGCTTTATTCGTTTAAGAATAGCCAAATGGAAATAACCTAACAACCCTTAGACGAAATCGATTTTATTCCAGACAAACGCTTGGTGAGAATGCCCATCTGTAGGTTAATGGTCAGTTAGGCGGCAAGGGTCTTTAACTGGTGGCGTGCATCTCTTAAGGGAGAGCGAAACAGTAGCACCAAAAAGATAATTTTAAAAATGGATTAAACCCATTTAAAAGAACCTTCATAATAAACACATCTTACTATAGAAATAAATTCCACTGATAAAATATCTAGTTTAATTTAACTGTAGGAGCAAATTTGGAATCATTTTATAGCTCCTAGGTTGGCATTTTTCTTCTCAGACTTCCATTTGAAGCCATCGGATAGAAGTATGTCAAACTTCTGATTTAGCACGTGGCAGATTCATATTCACAATGAAATTTTGAGGAAAATTAAGGTTACAAAGCTAAAGCCTTCCCGCCCCGAAGCTAAGTCTTCCTCACTGTGATCCCTGAAGTATTAAAAATAAAGTAATACATGTTTAGATACTTTTAATTTGCGTTGAATACTGAAAATGTTCTTTGTCATTAATTCATCGTTAGAATTTCGAATAATTGATGTATTCATATATTTTTTAATATTGAAAATGAAACATTTATTATCCGATTCATCAAAAATGTTATATTTTTTTTAAAATATATCTGTTCCACCATCCCAAATTCTTAATGCTCTATCCCAATTTCATTTCTATATATAGCAATACGATTTATAAAAAGATATTTTTATACCAATTTATTAATTTTTTTAATTCCTTCACAGGAGTACCAACCGAAATGAAACATCACCTGAATAGGTGATGTTTCATTTTGATGACTCAATGTATGTGCTTAAGCTGTAGTAGAAACAAAATATAATGAAAAATTTAAATTTTATCTTTATGATTTTCGCGTATTATTGAAATGTTTTCTCTAATAATGAATATCAAAACACAAAAACAAGTTGGAAATATTATTTTCCAACTTGTAAATTAAATTTCAAATTGAAACTAACTTTGCAAGAAACTACTGTGGGAGTTTTTTATTATTATTTCAAAGATGCCTCAAGCGCCAAATTTATCTTGAATGCTATAAGAATCCTTATCTAATTATTTTTTTAAGTTTTCTGTAATCATTTTTTGAGAGTTTGTCTCAAAATTCAGAAAACATTGACAAAGGGGCAGTGCTAAATCGCCCTACCATGCAAAAGTGGAAATACAATAAGAATACAATGTCACTTTGCTAATATTCCGTATTTTTTGGATACTGTACATTTATTTTCAGAAATTAAAAATATAATTTCAGGAGTTGAAAGCTTGGATTGCTTACAGATTTAAAAAAAATGAACCTGCAACTGAATCTTATTAACTCATATAAATCTAACAAACTTAAAGATAAAAATTTTATACAAAACTAACAAAGAGAATGAGAACTTCAGAAAATGCTTTTGAATAATTTTTATTCACATGTATTCTTTTATTCAGCCATCTTGCATATTTTTTTCAGAAATCATAAATTAACGCTTAGTAGCGTTCTCGTTTTCAATCATATAGGGGAAATAATAATAAACAAATAAAGTTTTCAAGTAGTAAAAAAAGTTTCTGGGTCTTTAACTTTTGAACATGTTTGTATCTTTTCTGCGTAATGCAACTGTATTAGAAATCTTGTTTAATTTCACTATTTTCTTTCAATTTTGTGCAAAAATATTACAACTGCCCTGAAACAAACGTTAATTTAATCAATTGACTGTTTTTCAGGAGTATACTCATAATGGGAAGTATACAACATTTTGCTTTATCACGAATTTATTCAATGATAATTATTATTTTTAAATAATGATTGTTTAATTATTATAAATATAATTAATTGATTATTATATTTGTAGTGTGTGTGTGTGTGTGTGTGTGTGTGTGTGTGTGTGTGTGTGTG
>JAPMOQ010019505.1:2671709-2765094 GCA_026543055.1 Argiope trifasciata
GTGTGTGTGTGTGTGTGTGTGTGTGTGTGTGTGTGTAATATGCTTATGGCAATTTAGATACCCATTTTCCGAAGAGTTAATAGGTCAAAATAGTTAATTGGATTTAAAAAAAATGAGAAAATATTTATTAATCATTAATTAGAGTAATACGATTTTTATTTGATTATTTTATACTGCTACATCATATCAATATCAAATAAAGAATAATTAAAGTAATAAAAAGGCAAATATTAATTCATTAAGAACATTATCTGATGGGTTAATACTTTTATCAGAAAATTTAAATGAAAGTTCTTCAAATTCTAA
The DNA here is from genome assembly GCA_026543055.1 of Argiope trifasciata. Lineage (NCBI taxonomy): Eukaryota > Metazoa > Arthropoda > Arachnida > Araneae > Araneidae > Argiope > Argiope trifasciata. The sequence continues at coordinate 2,672,016 of JAPMOQ010019505.1, forward strand.
TGAAAGAATATATATATATATATAATTACACTATTTCTACCTTCTTATTAATTACTAGCCGCCTTTGGCGACCAGCTGGTTCGCCATGAGTAAAAAGTTCTAAAATTTTCAATTAAATCACATATTCATTAGCCTTGAAGTAATTACGGGCATTGATTGACCTGAAATTAGTATTTTCTTTAAGATGACGGACGGAAAGTTCTAAAAGTACACCTTTTCCTAATAATATTCTTTAATTTTATAAATCAGTCAGTTTTAACCATCGGTTATGCTTCCAAAATATTAAAAAAAATTTCGATTATGTTGCCAAAATATTAAATATGTTTTTTAAAGAAAGCGAGAAAGGGAAAAAAAGTATTAAATTAATGATACAGATATTGCAAACGATTACATAAATATGCCATTAAGTCGGGATTTCAATGCATATCCTGTCAAAATTCAATCAAGTTAACCGTAAATAAAGATTTATTGAGTTAATGATATAGATATTGCAAACGATTGTAGAAACCTTTGCTTTGCATTTATTTTTCAAAGAAAATATCACATTTTATACTTCTTTTATTTTATCCAGTCACGTGCTGAAAGGACCATTTCTGTAGATTTATTTCGCGATGATAATTTTTTTTTTTGAACTTCCGGCATTCTTTTATTTTATCCAGTCACGTGATAAAAACATGGTTAAAATATTTCTTTAAAAATTCATTAAAAATAGAAGTTTACATTATAAATTTAAAATACTGATACCATTAGAAAGCTAATTTTTTTTATCTTTAAATTGATATAAAAATCATGTTTGTGCAATAATATTTTCGGAAGTTATAGCGGAAAAACGTCGAAATTTCGCTTACATTTTAATTAATTCAAATTCTAATTAAAAATTCGAAAAAAGGGCTCCGAGGTGCACATTCCGGACCTCCAAGGTATACATGTACCAAATTTGGTAGCTGTAGGTCCAACGGTCTGGCCTGTAGAGCGCCAACACACACACACACACACACACATTGAGCTTTATTATAAGTATAGATTACATTTAATAAGCCTGCATCTTGGCAGCGGGGTAGTGCGTATTTCCTGTGATCTGATATCCTTGTTCGGGCAGGGTTGTTCTTCTTCAGTGTTCTATCTGTGAGGTATGTGAATGTGCCCCAGTGTAAAAAAAGGGCTGTGCAACTGAATGTTGCAAATGTAGTTTCTGAATCGTATTCTTGGCCTTAGCTGGCGCTACTAAAAAACAAAAGATTCTCACTCAGCTTAAATCGTTGACAAATAAGTATGAGCGTGCTTGTAAAATGTCATAAATCACAACACCATAAGCTATTACATAATACTTCTGGGCTATTTAGGAAACATTTTTTTTATTTTAATAAACTATTATTAATATCTTACCAAAAGCAAAATATGCTCCGTAAAGTATACCTCACCATTGTATTCTATATTTGAAGTTATTTTTTACCAATAAAGTATTCATTAATGCAATAATTGATATTGAAGTTTAATAGTTAGTTATCACTCGCAGGTGTTCATTGGGAAACAATTTAGTATATACGATATAAACTTTACCATCCTTGAAGAATCTGTCTCGCAGCGGTTATAGTTATTGAAAATTCCTTACTTGCAATGAATTTCCAACCTAATTTATCAGAAGTTTTGTGTGTAATAATTATTTGCAGTACATATTTACTTTAATTTAATCTGACGTGTTTCATAGTTGCACCGAAAAAGTTTTGTAGTGGTTTTCACTCATTCAATTATTCTAAATTTTTGTAGTTTTGAATGCTTATATGTTATGTAATTGAAAAGAAGCTAAAACTCGTAACAAAACGAAATTATCAATTACCAATTAATCTAATTTTCATTTTGTATCAGTGGCGCCATCTTATGAAAACTTTTAGAAAAAACTATTTTAAATTTCTATATTATGTGCAGTAGTGAATTATAAATTAAGAACAAATTGCATATCATTAAAAAATATCTACTATTCAAAACACTAACAAAAAAAGGTTTTTAAAAATATATATTTTTTAATTTATTAAAGGTTTTCTTTTTACCTAACTTTTGAGGCGACAACTAGAAAATTCTTACATATTGTCTTTAAAAAGGAGGTGAAAAGAAAAAGTAATTTATCATCCGTTGAGGGCATTAAAAAAGATATGATCTGTCTCTTTTTCGACCGCCCTGTAGAGTTACCAGCGTTATCTTCCCGTGTCAGCACTAAATCAACCATTCTGATATGCAGTGATACATTAAGGCAAGGGTGAAAAACTGTTAACTGGATCATTACAGCATTATTGGGAGATTATTGTAACTTTTACTACTTCACAAGATAATGCGATAAATTATTTTTAAGCTAAATGGAATAAATGAGCATTTTTTTTTTTCTTTTTCCATTCCTTTTGTCAAAGACAACTGGAATTGTAAATTAATTTAGAATCTCTTTTCTATTTTGTAACTCTTGAATCTATTGCAAGCTTATAAATAATACTTATTGTGGTTTATACTGTTTCTTTTGTTCAATTCAGCCACCAACGATCTCTTTTTAAAATTAAAATAGTTTTTTTTTTTTTTTTTTTTTTACTTTCTCGTATACCAAGAGGAAGTATTGTAACCACCGAAAAATATCATCCTCTAAATTTTTACAAATTTCCCCTTCCATGAGTTAGAAAAACACATTTCTGATATTATACCTGTTTTTGAACATGATAACTGAACAATGTTTTGAGCTATGCGGTTGAAATTTAGCATGTGGATTTCAGATTAGATTTGAAGATATCTATCAAATTTGGAAAAAAAATGTATTCTGCAAAAGTTTGTCCGGCCGACTTCCGAATATTAGATAACACGATACCTACAAAAAAAAAGAGAGCTTCATAGATAAAAGTTGATGCATAAATTTACATCTGAAATATAGATGTGTTCTGAATTCGGAACATAATTCATCAAGGACGTGTCGTCTGTCATCTAACAAGCATGCAAATGCAATAAATCAAAAGTGCATTGATTTAAATATATTAATTTTGACCTGTGATCTTGTTTCTTTAATACTAGTTCTACATCAAATTGGAGAAATAAGCACAAAATACACATTCCGTTTTGTGATACTTGTGTTTCAACCACAACATCCTATCAATTAATTGCTGAGAAAAACTGCCGCATATGGCAGCATGTTAGCGATTTTCTAATTACTGTTACCTAACAGTATCCTGTTAATAATACATATTTACTAGAGAGCTTCACAGAAATTTTTGGAACTACCATTCTGACTGATTTCAAGTTATAGGTTCAAGAGGATCTTCACTTGTTTGTTTTAAATGTGATTGTACCGGCGTCCTGGCTTAGGGGTAGCGCGCCTTTCCCGTGATCTGGGTGCCCTGGATTCGAGTCCTGATTTGGGCATGATTGTTCTTTCCTCGTGTTCTATCTGTGAAATGTGGGTTTAGTTTAGTTTAGTTATATTAACACCCAGTTTTAAAGCAAAACGAGGGCTATTTTGGAACGGACCTCATAATTTTGAACCTTGATCAGATGACGAGGATGACACCTGAATTGGCACCCCCTTCTCCACACCAGCGGGAGGACGTTTGGCCTGACAGATTTAACGTGCAAGAGACCCCCTCACACTACGGTTCTTTGGTGAAATAGAGTCTCGAACCTGCAATCCTCCGGTTCCGAAGCCGAGACCTTACCCCCAGGCCACTGCGGCCCCTGTGAGATGTGGGAATGAGTCCCCCTGTAAAAAGAGGTCGTGCAAGCAAATGCCTGTGTGTGTGTCATCTTCGTTTGAGCTAAAAGTCAAACTTCTGCTTTCAGGGATCTTTACGTTCAGAAGCTACAACATCCCCTTTTTATGTTGACAAGGACACGGCATCATTATCATCTGTGATAGTAATTATAAATCTATTTGGTTTAAATACCAAGAAAAGTTGGAAAATCAAGACTATTGATGAAACATATGTGCATCAGATTTTGTTAATTTAAGCTAGCTTGAAGCATCTAGTACATCTGAGTCAAGTCAAAATTAATTGTTTTTGCTTATCCCCGTTCGATTGAACGCCAATTCAACCTAAGACAAGATATCGGGGAAAGAGGGATGCTGTAGCTTCTGTAGGTAAAGATTCCTGGGCATTCGAGGGCAGAATTCTGATTTTAACACAAATAAAATAACGCACATTTGTTTAAACACTCCCTTTTTAAGGAGGAGGACGCAGAGTAAGGAACAACTCACAGGTAAAACGCAAGGTAAGGAACAACTCACAGGTAAAACGCAGGGTAAAGAACAACTCACAGGTAAAACGCAGGGTAAGGAACAATTCACAGGTAGAACGCAGGGTAAGGAACAACAAAAACTCGAACCCAGGACTGCTAGATCACGGGAAGACATGCTACTCCTAAGCCAAGACACCGGCTTCCAATTAATCCCCAAATCAGGGGATATAATTACTTTTGAAAGAAAAATCACCTCTTCCAAATAATGTCTCTTTCAGGAGTAATAAATCCACATTTAAATTTTGCTTGAATGAAGACTTCCATCAACTATTAAACGACAGTACGAAACTGGGTGCTTAAATCCTCAACAATCAACTATTTCCTAATAATGATTATAAGTACTTAACCAGAATATGCAAAGTATAATAATCTTCCACCAATTCAGGTTTCTTCATCCATAGCTTGCCTTCACCCACTAATCCGTTAATGGGCACTTTATATATAAACCGTAACCCAAAAACAGAGGAAAATAATGATCTAATATATTATCTGTAGTCGCCATAACAAAACGGATATTTACTTATTTTAACTTAAATATTGACTTTCGACATTTTGTTCCTTTTTTTAATACCTTCTTACACCCATCTGTTATTTCACGCATCTTTAATAGCGTACTTCCCACAGCTCAATAATCACTTCATTAACATCTTTGCCAATTAAAGGCTCCACAATATAATAGTTATTTACATTAATGACTTTCCCAGTGCCGCTTCGGATTGGATTACAAACTAATTCCACCACACAATACTCCTCATTTATTAATAACGGAGAAATTATGGCCACATGCATTCATTATATAACTTCCCAAGTCATAATGGCCAGTTTAACCCCGATCAATAACACTTAAATGTTAGTGAAAAAATTCCCAGGGGTTAATCCGAACTCCCGTCTACTTCATTGATGTTCTGGCTGCAACAGCATTCAAGTGCTAATGACACGGGTAATGACCTCTACCATACGGTTAATCGATTGAAGAAATAAACCATTTGAGAATCCGATTAGAATACTCTTTGGTAAAGAAAGAATTGGAAAATGAGGTGGAAATTAAAAGAAATCTGGGCTCGTATTTGTAATTTGACGAGGGAAGATTTCTTCGAGGCATGTCTTTTGTATTTTGAATAAAAGAATGGTTTGTAGATTTATATTTTTCTTTGTTGAGGGAGTTTTATGTGGGCAAAAAGAGGGAAATTACGTGTTAAAATAAGATATTTAGTTTAGTTTAGTTATATCAATGTCTCTTTCTAAAGCAACATTAGGATTATTTTGAATGGACCTCTTAATTTTGATAAGTGATCAGATGACGAGAATGACACCTGGTTAAAATAAGAGGAAAAACATTCCCACACTCATTATTATCATGTGAAAACATGTTGTTGTTTTGGTTTGAGGTTTTGAAGCGTCAAAATGCTTAGGCACCAAACTGGCGATTTATTGCTCTTGAGACATTAATTTTTCGCTTTTAGGGTTATTAGAAAGTAATACAGTAGGTTGCCACATTTTCCGATTTATCGCCAATTAAAGTTATAACTTGATTTCCAAGTTATTCATTTTCTAAATTCTTACGAATTGTCTTAATTATTTTAAGTCATTAACAAGTTTAAATCGATTTGATAAAATTACATTTAACATTTAACACCATACCACACCTCCGTTTCTAGAGCTCATGGGGCCCCTTTCCGGTTTGGTATAGATGTAGGTGGACTTTATCAACCAAAAAAAAAGTACACTACAATGAATTTGAAAGATACAGAAAAATGACTAAATACATAAAAATACAACATAGCAAGTGATGATAAATGCTAGACTGAACTTCTTGAGCACAAGAAACTGGATGAATGAGCATAGTAATATACAGTATGAATGCACAAAAGAATTAAAATATTGAGAGGGGGATGAAAATCAAGTTATGGATAAAGTACGAGCTGTATTTAAATGGTGTCCTAAGAAAATAGTAGAGTTACTCTAATTGAAGCAGATCTCCCTGATCAATTAGGAATCTAATCATGTTTATGATTCTACTTTTGGATGATGGATTACTAAGGACTCTTTTGTACCACAGACTTTCTAGCGATGATGAGGGTTTTCTGAGGTGCCATGAAAGAGTAAAAGGGCAAGAAGTCGCAAAGTGAATGGGATTTCCGATTTCTCCGCAAGAGCAGTAATCATTTGCTGATAGATGGAAGCGGTGAAGAAAAGACGGGAAAGGTCCATGTCCAGTAACAAACAGATTTCTTCACGAGTCCAGGAGAGTGGTTGCAATTTTACTGTTTTGATGACTTTAAAAACAGAACGACCCGTATTTCCATTATCCCAAAGATTTTGCCATTTTCGTATAAATATTTTCTGCAGGTGCTTTTTAAGATGACATCGGGGCTTTGGGACTTCCAATGGAGCACCTTCAATAATAGCTGCTTTTGCAAGAATATCAGCTTCTTCATTACCCCGATAACCAGCATGGGCTTTGATCCATCTTAAGAGGATATTTGGGTTTTGGAGGAGAAGGAACTGAATGTCACGGGCGAGTTGATAAGGAGAATGGGGATCTTGTACTGCTAGCAAACTTGAAAGACTGTCGGTCCAGATTTTTATTGTCTCGTTTTCTTCACTAGCTCGGATGATGGCGCTTTTCAGTCCAAGCAATTCGGCTTGAAACACAGTGTGGAATTCCTCCAGTTTTCCTTTCCATTCAAGAACTTTTCTGCCATTTTCGAATGCGCAATAGGAACACCCTGTTCCCAGCTCTGTTTTGGACCCATCTGAGTAGAATGTTAACTTGTTATCCTCTTCGAAGGGCTCTGTTGATGAAATTTGTGCCTCTATCTCAAACAAAGAAGGGTGGATGGTAATATTCCTGACTTTTTCTTCAAATTCTCTTGGGTAATATGTTTCACCTTCAAATTTACAAGACTATCAGATTAAGCATGCTTCGATATTTGGAAAAACGATGGATTTTTCATCGCAAAATCGGTCAAGCTCCAAAATTTTGTTTGCCAACTAAAAAAAAACTACAAATGGAAGTTTTTAAAAAAATATCAAATGTCATACAGAGAGACAGACCGATAGAGAAGTTTTGTAATCGTTTCAAACCGGTTTAACTACTTAAATTAATTAAGGCAAACAATGACTTAAAAAGTAATAATGTTCTCACATGAGAAACTGAAATTTGTGATCATAAATTTCATTTTTACTTTTTCTTATTTTTTATTTTTATGCACCTATATTTCCCAAAAATTAAATATTTTATAAGATGATTTAGGATTTATTTACAAAATTATTATGATTAATGTGTTCCAGTTCATTACAATATAGAGTAAAAAATTCAATAATTGCAGGAATACCCGATATCGACGCAAAGAAGGTTTAAAAAAAGGGATGATGAAAAAAATAGGAAAAAGAATTAAAAAGAAAAGAAAGAAGATGGTTTCTTTTCTTTTTAATTTTCCATTGTATATATACTAAAAGAAGGTACTGCAATCATAAAAAAATTCATCCACGAGATTTTGACGAATCTTCAAGCTTTAGAACCTATGTAGCTAATGGAGATAATGAGGACCGAAGTCGCATTGTTAAGGTTCATAGCCTGATAGCATGACCACAAAACAAAAGTGATCACCCAGTCTTGAGGTTGCTATTTTGCTTATAAAGGTTCCATTACACCTCTCAGGTTATATATATGATGTGTTAATTCAAAAACACAGTACTTAAATAAATAAAATTTATTTAAGCTTCAAAAGCAATTTAAAAAACAAATACCTTGATTAAATTTATTGTTTTTAATTTTTTTTCATTTGGTGCATATATATATTTCCCAAAACATGGGAAATAATTTTTTTATATAATAGCTTCTGACTCACCGACAGAATAACCATATTCAAAATTTTCCAGATCAGTGAGCTGCATTGGGAAAAAATCCAATAATTACGGGAATGTCCAATTTCTGTGGTCTAAATGTAAGAAAACGAATGATGCAAAATGGTAAAGCAATCAAAAAGAAACACGTATCTAATTAAAATTATCCTTTTTTTCTTTCTCTTTTATGATAAGACCCCCTGGGGAAGCTTTGTAATTTGAGAATCTATCAAATAATAGCTTTCTGCTTTCAAATAGAAAGTTAATGTAATGAAGCTTACCTAAATTGTATATTTTCTCAAAATTATTTTTACCTACTGATCACATTTGGAACTTTTCTTTGTGACGTTGATTTCTTTACATTATGGAATGCATAACGGCATTATTTAGAATTATTATATTGAATTTACTCATTAAGCATTCTGCCAAATAACGAATTATACTTTAAATTCAAATTATCTTAAACTTTTTTGTATAAAGCTGCATTTAAAATGTTTTCTCATACGAAATTCTATACTGTAATCAGAAAAATTAGTCGCAATTTGCAAAATGAATTCGAAAAACATACATAATTCACATTTTCGAGTTTAAGAATAAAACTCACTTGAATGCAGGTTTACTATCAATTATTTATACTCCATGGGTATTTAAGATTACTTTGATTCATAAAAAGTATACCATTCTAATCGTTTCAATACGTCTCCAAATAAAACAATTTGTTGAATTTTTACTCTTTAAAAAATAAGAATTATCCGATGGTGATAAAACAAATATCCATTTATTACAATATATTTAATTTATAAAATTTAATTTCAAACAATTTCTGCTTGCAGTACTTAAATCAATAAAAATCGTGATTTCGATCTATTAAAACTAAAATCCAAAATAATAATAATAAAGATTTAGAAAACGGAAGAAATGAAGATAATATTCTCATTTTGCAACAAAAAAAGCAAATATGTATTGTCACGCAATTTATAATATAGCTTAAGAATGCGTATAACATATCAAGTTTAAATACATTCTCTTTGTAAAAATATAAAAAGTAATCTTTAATTTATTAGAAAAAAAGTGAATGCTTATCAAATTATATATATATATATATATAATATATATATATATAATAATCATTATTTTGAGATTATCATGCAAATGAAAATCAACCATGATTTTCTAAATATCCGATTTACTTTTGTATATTAAGTGAATTTCGACTGCTATGTTACGACTAAAGAGTTACCTCAAGTTTGTCAACGTATAACAGGGGGTAGGAGGGATCTGAATCACCTAGCTGCCACGACATTTAAAATGGGCTTTTTAATGAAAACGTAATAGCTTTAGTTCTGGCTCAATATATATATGTCCTCCCTTCACTTAATTTTTTTATTTATTAAATTATTTTGCCATCAATTTTCCAATTATTTTAAAACTATTATTATATTAATATTTACTATTTTTATTATTTTCCAATTATTCTTAATGCAGAATAAGAGTAGGAAAGAGAAAAAATTTATATAATTGAAATAATGTAATTAATATAAATAAACATCTTTAATTTCTGCCTTTAGATGATATCTTCTGTTTTCTGTCTAAATATCCGGTTCAAGGGTTTTTTTTTTTAAACTACCAGAAAAAATAATTATATTGCATAGATATCAGCTTCATTTAAACGATGCTTTTAAATAATCTCGATAAATAAAAGGTTGAGAGGTATGACCGATTATCGGAATAAAGTTAATTCGACTCCATACCATTATTACACCCACCAAAAACGCAAGAATTTATTTACTTATACAGCAAGTCCGCATCCGTATATCGAAGGATCTCCCAAAGGGAGAAATTGTTATATAAAGTTGGAATCGTTTCAGGCCTTGTCGTACAAAAACCTTGTTAGAAAAATATAATAAGTTTTATAAAAATGTAAAGTTAGAATGCTTTGCAATAATTGGAAAAATAATAATAATAATATCTCAAAAAGGCATTTTTAAGAGGTAGTTTTCAGCTGTACAAATGTAATTAAATTTAAAAACAAGAATTCAATTTGTTATAAGCCAAAAATTTTGGAGAACGTAATTATTTATTATCAATACAGTTCCATTCAACTTATTCATAGTGAAATGCATCTTCAACGTCTTTCCTTTCATATGAAAATTTATTTTCTTTTTTAAATCATGTATTTTAAATTATAATTTGAAGTTTGAAAGCACAGCTATTAACACTTAAAATCATTATCATTTCATGCCCCAACCAAGCAAAAAAAATTATTATATTTTAAAATTAAAAGTAATCATAAAAGGTACTAGTGAAAAATTTTCTCGAGTATTCGTAAAAAATATCGTAATAGATTCTGCTTCCCCTTTAGAGCAGCATGAATTTAAAAAACGGAGACTATAAACTATGAAGAAGAATAGGGAAAACATTCGTCAGAACTAATTTTTGATACCATAATAAGAAATTATACCATTTAGTTATTACAGAAGTGAGGAATAATTCTTTAGAAAAAATGCATGTAATTTACTCCAAAAATTCCGTTTTGTTCTAATTTATAACAAAATTATAAATTATTTTAAAAGAAGGGGGATGGTGCTTTCAGATTATACAGTTGGGCAAAAGTAATGCTAAAAAACTGCTGTGAAACCGATTTAGGAATTTTTATTCATTATATTAAGATTATCAGATCTCAATTTTGCATTTTAATAACATCAAGATAGTATTTTAATATCCAAGAAACTTATCAAACCTCAAAGCTGATGTTTCAGAAAAAAGAAAATATGTTTAAATATTACATATAATTAAGGAATCACTTAAGAATGCAAGATAATCATTATGATTGATAAATATTTTAATTATTCTTATTTAAAATCATAATATTTTCGATCTTTAAATACCTTTTATCTAATTACCATAACACTTTGACACACATTAAAGAAATCACCAATTAATTATAATAAATCGTTTAAAGTTTTAGATTAAAAACTCTAAATTTACATCTCTCCCTTATTTGTTTGGAATAAATCAACTTTGATTCTCCCTTAATGATCACAGAGTTACTACCAGCTGTATCCCTCCTCAAAGAAAAACCTACAACGAGACGATAAATCCTAGAAGACAATTACCAGACCGCACCTTCACAATTAGAACGGTGGCTTTTCCGGACGAATCCAGGGGTGCAAAGAAAAAGGGATAAAAAAGGGGGTGTATGAATGTTGACGGGCGTCGCCATGGTGACGATCCCATCACCCTCTGCGCACGTCTCTTCTACCCACGCCCTCTTTCCACTGCGGCGCCCCGTCCAAGAAAAACGGGATGGGTGTGAGCTCCGGGGCCCCGATGACGTCACCGGGCCTGTTGCGGTGGCGGCAGCAGTAGCGGAGATGTGCCAGGTCCGACAAGGGCCCAAGGAGTACCGTCCGTCCATCCCCGAAGAGGCCCGGGCCGACCTCGGTGCCATGTTTCATGCCGTCCACCAGAGAATAAAAGATTGGCGCTTGAGAGTCCGCAGAGCGAGCAGTAGGTCATCGAGTGCCATCAACACGGAACATGTGAACGGGGAGACGGTGAACTATTATACTCAAACTCCCACTCAGCTCCAGAGGACAGTGTCCGGCCCCACCAGTACGGTAGGCATGCCCTTTATATCTGCCTGAATCGCTTAGACAAACTGTCTTCAAGCATGTCTTAGGACAGATCCTCCCGACCTGTAATGGCTGTTCTCGGATGCATGGTTTCGGTGATGCGGGTGGGAGAGTGGCCAAAACCAGGCACTGCAGCTTTTTAAATGGCGTAAAACTGCTTGAATTACGAGCGAAGAATGCTTTTGGATTGAATTATAAACCAATATTGCTTAGACAGCAATGGGATAAAAAGAATAATTAAATGACATTTAATAAATTGACAATAAATAGGGAAATAATAGCTTAGTTATAAAAGGAAAAGAATGGCATTAGGAAAGGTGTGATAAATCCAGGTGTGGTTCCTCGCTTTGTTTTGTTGCCTATTTTTTCTGGGTTTGGGAGTAGATTAATACTTAAGATTTAGAATAATCAAAATCATAGTTAGACGGACACTGTCCTTTTAAAGCAAAAAAGATAAACATTTTCCTCAAAAGCGGATGGTAAATTCAACTTTAAATCATTTATTTGTTAACAAAAATGCTATGATTATCATTATTTATATTTTCATCATATGACAAATGTCCATGCGTTTCAATTTTATTAAACAGAAAAATTCGTATAAATTTTAAGTCATTTCTGCTCAAATGCTAGTTATATATCACAAATATCAAAATATACAAAATGCATCGTCTTGAATTATCATAAAACGGCATAGTAACCTGACAAATAGATTGAAAGTATAATTATTAAAACATTCATACTATTTATACATTTTATGCGTTTGCATTCAGACAAACTTTTCTAATAAACTTTTGAAATCTTTGAAATTTTATACCTTAATGAAAAATTCATCTTAATTTACTTGATTTTGTTGCTACATTTAAATTTCTTTTTGTTTTGTCTTGTACTTTCTGCTTATTAAAATTATCAGTCGGAATTGATACTTTCAAAAAGCTATTTCATAGGAATTATCATCTTATTCGAATAATACTTATGCTAACGTACAATAATAAAATAAAATATTTTTACTTATGCTGTATAACTTTGAAAACTATATAACCCTTGAATATTTCCAAAACAATATTTTAGTTATTATTTTATAAATTGCATGAAGAGAGATTTCAAAACCTGTAGTTAAAAAGGAACATTATGATGAGGATCACAGATGTAAATAGTAATTAAAGAGAAGAAAAGTATACTACTTTTTAATTGTTACTTCTTTTTCTTAATTATATCTTGCTAAACTAATAACTAATCAGATAATGAATATCATCAAAATTCGTTTCTTTAGTAAAAAAGGAAAAACCTATTGTATACATAAAGTCATAAATATTCATGGTCATAATAATCAAAGTGGCTTTTTAATTGAACTACAATGATATTTTTCTGCATCGTTTTTATCTTTTTAAACTACTTTCTTACAATTTTTGTTATTACAATTAAAATTCATAAAAGTGCTATTATTAAAATGTATTAAGAATCATTTTCTGTGCTAGATTCACAAAACTTATTCTTTCTGATCTTCACTCTAAAAGAAATGTATAAAAAAAAGAAATTTTTCCAAAAAATTGAAGTTTTATTTCATGCACATTTGAAGCTAAAATTCTGTGCTTTGATTTTTAGCCCGAAAAATAGGATCAATTGAAAATATTAATTACAAAAGTCTATCTCTTTGCTGAACAGGCTTTTAGAAGATACTATCAATAAATATTATAAAATAATAAGACATCAAGATTAAATTCAAGAAATTTATGAAGATAATTAAACATGTAATGATATATAACAATATTTAGATGTTAAATTTTTCTTATGGAAAATGAAAGATATTAAATTTCTATCATGCTTACAATATAATAAAGTAATAATAATTTAAATGATTTTTTCAAATTACTATTTAACATATAAATCGTAAAAATTTCACAGAAGATTTCATTAAATTTTCTTATCTTTTAAATTACCTTTCAGAACAATTTTTTATTCTAAAAGGAAATTTGAAAGACATCTTTTAGAATATCTCTTCCATATATATTTTTGGGGGCTTTCTTCAAATATATAAAAACGCAACATTTTTATCCTTAAAAACAGCATAAGATTTACTAATATTTGCAAAGAATTAAGAATAAAGAATTTTACTGTGATCTTTCACCTTGGGAAATAAAATTTTTTATTTAATTATGAATTATATTTCATTGCTTTGTAATTTATTCATGCTTTTGATTTTTACTGCATCCTTATAACATCTGATAGATATTGGGCATAGACTGATTTGGGATTTACATCTTTTCCCTGATATATATATCAATTTCAACTTTCTAATAAGAAATTGAACATTCAAATTATTTTTTTTATATTTTAATAAAAAAATATCTTAAATTTCTGAAATAGTTTTTATGCAATGATTGCAGTTCGATAAATGAGTTGAGGTACAAAACCTTATAATCACTCTTAAAAGTTAATATTCAACTATGCCTCGGTTCATTAGATGTCTACTTTTTCAATTTACAAAGAGGCTTATCTTTTCCAAATTGATGAAAGTCTATACCTTCTATTTCATTTTAAAATTTATTAATTGCTGATAAAATTAAACAATTTATAGAAATCCTTGATTAATTTGTTCCAATTATTTTAGGCTAACAAATGCCTCTTCTCACACAAGTAAAAGTTTATTAATCTTTTTCAAGATATCATTTGAGTAGACACTTTTTATACTTGGGCATCGTTCTAAAATACTTAGATCTAAATTTAATTTTATACAGAAAAAAACGTAAACTACTAAACTAATTTGAAATTAATTCCTGAAACTATGCAATTAAATATTTAACTGCATCAAACTTTGATTTTTATTTAAAATACACTTTATAATTAATAATTATAAAATAAACAAAATAATATTTTAAAATTCAAAATTTAATTAGCCTTTGTATAGAAATAAACTACAATACATCTGTTATGTCTTAAGAAAAAAAAATCAGAACATCATCAGTACCATGCAGCACATTCAAATAAGACCGAAAACAGTGATGCAGGTGCGACGTTTATCAAAGCAAAAACTGCAAATACACCTCCAGCTGTTAAAATTCCTACTTTTCTTCAGACATTTGAAATTTCTTTGTTAAACTATACATTTTTTAATTGAAAATGTGTAAAAGAAATTACGGTTTACTTTATTTAATCCTATACATCCTATACATACAAGAAAAATTCTAAACATTATATTGCGAAAGTTTTTTACATTACATTAAAAGAAAAGAAAAGAAATTTTTTCATGTATTTGATTGGTAAATAATTTCTTTAAATTTTAACAAATCCTACTTCTATTTTGGTTAAAATTGTTCATAAAACTATAAGCATTATTTATAAATTAATGATCACGAACTAACATCAAATGTGCTTACAGACACAATTCTTATTTCTATGGCCCTATTTCAATATCAGAAAAATCAATTATTTTCCTCTTATTGTCAAAGAAAAATTCATTAAAACGCAGATGTTCTTAACCCAGGCATCTGCATATCTATGACTTTTTCTTTGACAACTAGAGAAAAATAATTGACTTTTCTAATACTGAAATAATGTCATAGAAACAAGAGTTGTGTCAACGAGAACATTGAATGAGTATATATTAATTACTATTATTATAAAAAGAACAACTTCTTGTGTTACTTTTCAAATAGAATATCTCAACTACTAGTAATTCTGCAAAGATTCAAAAGTTAATATATCTTAGTAGGAAGATGCTTTACTAAATAACACACATAATGTTGAACACAAAAAGATCTGCAGTAAATAGCAATATGAAACCGAAATAAAAGTATTGTCAATTTATTACTTTACATTAATTGCTCATTCAAGTTGAGTATTTGTCCCTGCTCTGAATTGGTTTGAAATTCCAAATCTCATAGAATGTCGACGAATTCACGTAGAGGCGTTGTTTCACTGCCCATTTGAGATCATCATCGAATTTAAATTTCTAACCTCCAATGAATCAGAGGAAACCCTAAAGATTCTATGCTGGGGTTGTATAGTGGATGCTTCAAAATTTCCCTATCAAATAATTGCAGAAAGAGATAAAAATCAATTCTCAAAATTGACCAGAAATTAGCCGGAATATGGAACTTCAGATTTTAATCTATTTAGACGATGGAGGCTCATTGACGGTCAGAAACTTCCTTTACGACCGCTTTAAACGGCCGTGAGACGCCGACTGTACTCACGGTCTGCGCACTTCTTTGAGATATGGATTTTCAAATGATCCAACGCTTGGGTAAATGACTCCGCATGAATGGCAGTTAAGGTATCCGACTACGTTCGAAGGAATAATTTTTAAAAATTGGAATTTTTAGAAACTGTTTATGGTTTTTGGATGTATTGCCAATTATAAATATAATAAATACATTGAAATTATTTGAAAATATTATATATTTTGAGAAACAAGAAAATTGGTAGTAAATTTTAATGAAATTGAACCAAAACGGTTAACACTCTACACAAAATGCTAATGCAGTAATCCTATTTTTCTTTGGACACAAGTTATAGAATCTAATGATGAATGAAATGAAACAAAATTTAAGAAATATTTTGAGACCCAAATAAGTTCTGGGTAAATATAAGAGAATATATGCATTTTTTCCATAAATTTTCGACTTGATAAAGACTCCTATAAATGAAAAAGTATTTCGCCAACAATAAAATTTTTGGTTTATTTCGTTGCCTACATTATTTAAAACACACGCGGAAATTTTTTTGTTAATACCTGCATGAGTTTTGGGGATATCATGTTAACGGTAGAGAATTTTTGAAGAAAATTAACCTTTTGAGAAAACTGAAGTTAAAGACACATTTTATTTGAAATATACCTGTCCCTGGATGATAGGGCAGGCTTTCCTTTTCTTAAAAAAGATAAACTGCTTTGGGAATATAATGAATAAGAAATAATATGAATTTTAAAAAATCTCCAATTTGGTCGATAAAATGGGTTTTAAACATAGTTGGATACCGTAAGCTGAAAGAGAATGAACTGATGATTCTTCCATTTCCAATTCATAATGTTGTTTATTGCGTTTTTGTTATTAATGTGTTCGAAATTATGTGGGTTATTTATTCATATTCCCTTCGTAATATCCTAGATTTTATTGAATTAAATGTTATACAGTTTCAAATGAACCAGATTTGAGATATTTGGCTCTACAAAATCATTTTTAATGACGATCAAAGTAAACAGCAAATCTTGTAAAGGATTCAAGGAGAAATCTTCCAACATATGACAACATTTACACTACTATTAAAATAGAATATTTATTACCATTTGTATAAACCATTATTTTCATAACTTGTGCTTTATTACAATTGTGTAAAAAGTCCTTAATTGTGATACACGATCATTTTAAGGAAAGATGAAGTAAACAGCACAATTAATAAATTAAGTGTATAATTTCCTCCAGAATATAATAGTGTTATTAAATTGTAAGAGATCTGATATTTATATATCCACACAGTCAGTAATTGTGTTATGCAATCATTTTAATGAAGGCCCAAGTAAATGATGAATAATTGCAAACTTCTCCAACATTTAATAACACGTCAAATCTTACAAAATTGCCCAATATTAATTATTTTTATCTCTACATAGTCATTGAATTTGTTCATTAATAATTTCAGTGGTACGTTTGACTCTTTTTTCTCCGCATAACCCTAATTTAGTTTTGTATAAATTTCACCGATTATCTTCATCAAATATAATTGAAAAAAAATTAAAATGTTGCTTTTGAAAGAAATTCGAATTCTCTGAAATGATTAAACTACAGAAGAACTTTGAGTAATCACTATTCTAAACGCAGTTGTAATTTATAACCAAAGAATTGTTCTCAAAAATTAAGTAGATTTCCTACGTTAATTGCAGATTAAAAGCTTCTATAAATATTGGTTTTAAAAGAACACCACATTCTCAGATCAGATAGCAAAGAAACTTGAGTAACCTCTTCCGTATTTTATTACTAAGCACATCTTATTATCTAAAAATAAACTATAATATATATATAAAGTTTTGCTTGAATTCCATATTTTGTAGAAAATAATGATCAGTTCCTATAAATTCAAAAAAGAAAAAAATTTTAATCATATTTTAAAGAATATCAACTTTGTTTCCTAAAATAATGTTGCTAATTTAACTACTAAAAATATCTTCTATTTAAAAACAGTTGTTGGAGTTTTATTATAAAAGGGCCTTTACATTAATTTAAATAATAACTCAATATTTGTTGTCTTTTGTCATCTTTCGTATAGTAATAACTTAATCCTTATCTGTTACAATAACAGCTTCCATTAAAATTAAAATCATTAAAAAATTATTAACCAGAATAACAATGCTTTCTGATGAAATTTATTAATAAATATATAGCATAATTGGTAAATATAACTTCAAAACCTTTAAATAACTACTTCTCAGTTTCAATGAAATTTTCCACACAATTTCTTAATAACTAATTATCAAGAATAAAATTGCCTTAAAACAGAAAGACTTAGATGAACATCAATTTTAAAAGTGAAATAAAGTAAAACTAATATATCAGGAAATAAGTAGGTTATCACAGGCGGCTCATTAATAGTAGCATAATTTAAATATTTTTCTGCAATACGTTAGTGAATTTTTAAAATGAAATAATTGTTTTTATTAAATAATCAATTATTACTTTTCTAACCAAAGTGAATGCAATCGCAAATCATGCCTGGAATCATTACCAAGTTTAATTGTGGCTCATAAATTTTTTGGATCCAAAGCAGTATTAGATTTTCCTCATAAAGTACAATGGCTGTCACTGCCAAAAATGATGAGTTTTCTTTCATCACTAAACAAAACTTTCTTCCAAAAGTTATTGGTCTGATGGGTTTTTGCAAACATCAAATGTTTTTCTGAATTTGCAAGCCGATGAACGGTTTATCTCTAACAAAGCAACTTTTATATCCAGCTTGTTTAATGGCATTTCTCACAGTTTCAGCACTTACACTTCTGTCTATGGTTTAAAATGTTTCTGCAGCAAGCTGGATGAACTATAAGGTCACAACAATCTAAATGAAAGTGTTAAAAATTTGGATTTAGATAGAAATTCCCTTTTCCAGCAGGACAAAGGCCCCAAACAGAATGCACATAACGTCTAAATATGACATGTTTTTCATTGTAAACAACAGTTACACACACTACCACAGAACACTTACTTTAATGCCATTGAATATTCCTGGGCCGTACTCGAAAAAGTGTCTCAAAAACACAAAATAAGAGACAAACTGATTTAAAGCAAGCATTGCGAGAATAATTGGGTAAAATATCTTCATAACCACAAAAAGTAGGTGGAATCGGTACTACGACGTCTAGAGGCCATTGAAAGTGCAAACAGACTTGCAAATTAATAGTGGCACTTAGTTTCTACGCGTGGTATTGCCAAAATTTCCTTGGTGTACTCTCAATTTTTGTGTCAAAATTCTGTGAATGTTTATTATAAATGCTTCCGAAACATTACAATTTAGAAACTTTCAATTGATTTTTCTTTATTTTTACTCTAAATTAAACCGTTTGTTATGTGTAAAAATAAAAATACGTTTGCACTTCTCAGTAATGTGCTATTAGTATTGAAAATCGGATTTATCATGTAAAAGTAAGGTGTACTCTCAATTTTTTGAGCCACTGTATATATAGTATATAAAGCTTGCGATGAGAAGATAAAAGCATGCCTCAGAGGGAAACACTTGTGTATCGATAGTCAAAACTTTATCGTATTTCTTAACAAAATAGTTAATGATGTGAAAAATCGGAAAAATTATTTTAGGACTTTTTTATATGAAAACTGCATTTCTCTGTCCCTTATTGAATATAATGGAAAAATTGAGAATATTTGCAAAACTCCTAGATTCTAATTAATATTTGAATTTACAGAACGTAATTTTTTTTATGTAATTCGTTACTGCGAAAAAATGGTATACAAATTAGTAATTTACGTCCAGTGGAAGAAGATAATTTTTTGTCATATTTTATTTATATTTATATCTCACTTAAAAAATAAATTATAAAGAATTATGCTTTAAAACACTGAATTTGAAGTTGAATTTTACATTTTAGATCTTCCAAAATTTGAAAAAGTATTTATTTTTAAAATAATATTCGAATGTGCTCAAATATGCGCACAAGTATGATATTCAAAAATGGGAAAAATTAAATAAATGAAATCTGTGTTTAGACTTTAGAGTAAAATACAAATCTGTATTATATTTTAGGTCATATTTGATAATTAGAAGTTATATTTTTCCAAAAAAAATTTTTTTTACTGTTCTGTGAAAATGAAAAAGAATTCGTTGTATTCGCAGTTTTTTGTTGTTGCTGTTTTACTAAGTAATTACCAGTTGAGTTAAACTATAAATATTCTGCAACTTTTGTAAGTATTTTATTCATTTTGCTTGTCGTCACTTACATCTGATGGAAACATCATATATATTTTAATTACTGCATTTATTCACACACATGTGGACAACTCAAAGCGCATAAATATTAAATACATTCATTTATGCGCACGCTTTCAAGGCTCATGTCCAAAAAATGAATTTTTTTAGGGCACTGAAAAAACTACGCACAAAAAAATAAAGTAGCAATAAAACTAGCATCACTAAATTTAATTTTTAGAGTCAAAATAAAAATAGTTTAAATAATCGTTAATTATCATAAAAATAAAGTTCATCACCAAAGAATTTCATTTTTAATCTTGAAATTTTTTTTCAAATAATTTCAAGATTGAAAACAGCACTGACAAATAATAATAGTAATAAAACAATCAATTTTTATCAACTCTATTAAATTTTTTCTGGTGTCGGTGGTGATGGTTTGTTTGCATAACACATGGGAAAATAATTTTTAATGGCAAATAATAAAAAACATCCTTATTTAAAAGCATACGAAAAAGTAGGAAAAAAAGCGCTATTGATTTATCTCCTTTTCTTAAACTTTAACTAAATACAGCTTAGAGCTAAATGCAGTTATGAAATAGTGAAACAAAATTTTGAACTAAATTTAAACATATATAAACTAAATACAAACCTTTTTTAAAATAAAAATATTCACCTTTCATTACAAACTTATTTTCATTCGCCTAATTCTGAAACCCTTTTTCCAATATTTGAATTTTTTAAAATATTTTTGAATAAATCAAAATTTACTTAAAGTTGCTATACTTTTTTTCTTTGCAGTTTTTTGGTGTTTAAACATATTTTTGTTAAATGGCATGGTTTCATTCCAATCTTATAAAAATTTTGAAAACATTTCTGTAAAGATTCATGAAGTGACTTTAAATAATTGATGCCTGCCTTGAAATCTTATGAAAAGGAAATATTTTATTTCCCACACAGACCTAATTTAGACAAAGAGTGTGGAAATGACTAGTTTCAGTGAATAGAAGCCTATGAAAATTTATGCAAAATGTCATAAATACATCTTAAGTTGAACTTTCACATTGGATAAAAAGATATTAAATGAAAAAAGAGCAGATTTATAATTGACATTTAGACTGGCGAATTTTTTGAGAAAAAATTATTTTAAAGTTAAATCTTCAACTGTGTTTTCCGAGTATAATTTGAATTATCATATTTATAAGCTTAAATCTGAAATGATCAATTACAGATATTATAGTCTAAAATAAAATGGTAGGTGATCCATACAGATCTCAAGTTTACTAGAGTATTTTAGTTGATCTGAGACATTTATATAGGAGTAAGTGCCAACGAATATGATAGAAGAAAAAGTGAAGTAAATGAAGTTAAAAAGTTAAAAGCGTACTACATACTGAAATTTGAAAACTTTCGAATACTTATAAGAAATTTATATATGCAGCCTAAAGGAATTTTCAATACCATACACCATGTTAAAAGATTTGAAATGTATGCTTTAATTCGAAAATAAAAATCTCATTAAATTGTTTTTGAGGTAAGTAAAAAAATGTACGAAAAAGATTATTATATTTCACTTTTTCGTTTTATTTATTATTCAATTATGAAAGACAGAAACGTTGATTAAACCACTGACGCATATTCAAGCTAGTATCAACTCGGTAAAAACTAACTTTCTAATCAAGTCAAGCAGAACTAGCTTTCCGCACTGTAACTAGTCATTTACCATAAAAGAAATTGCCAACATAATGTCATGTCAGAGCGCCACACTTACGTCATAGCGTGAAAAAGTTCTTCATTTGCTGCACTTTTCCAGGTTCATTAATATTTTTTTTATTATTATTATTACTTTCCCCCTCCCAGAAATCGATGGGAATTTCTACAGACGGCATTTTCACACGCCAGTTCTGTCCTGGTAGCGGTAGAAAACACAGATCCTTTGAAGGTCAAACAATAATATTATGTATATGAGAGAGCTGACTCTGCCAAATCGATTTGGTAGGCTGGAGATCCATAACACGGCCATTTTATTTATTTTCTGGAAGTTGAATCTTGGAAAATAACTGTGGATATTTGCCAGAATAGTTATCGTCTTTGGATGGCATTCTTTTCGGTTGAATCGCTTCTTGCCACCCCTGCCTGGCTTCTGGAGAGCGAGGCTCTTTTCTTTTGAAGTTTCTTCCATTGACCTAGAAATGGAACAAATGATTGGGATGTCACCATGTCATTTTTAATTTTCTCTGTGATTTAGTTTTCAAGAGTTGAATTCCGTCCAAAAGTAGTTTTCGCTTTTTGTGGAATAAGACAGTAATGGATAAGAAATATTTCTGGGTCTTCTATTCGTATATAAATATTAAAAATCATTGACCTGATAATCAGATTAATGGACATGTGTTTATTGCTTTTCAGATCTGGCAATAACATTCTAGATATTAGATTTGAATTAAAAAAATATTCTAAAATTCTGATTATCAAATATATTTTAAAATTTTAGTGCCTTAATGAAAATTGTGATTTTTGGCATGATAGTAAAATGCATAACATAGAATTATAATTAATAAAATAGATTTTTTAAAAAAAAAATGTCATTTTTCCTTTAATAAAACTTATTTTATGATAATCGTCTGAAATTTTGGAAGTAAACTTTTATTCAAAATGAACATTAAAATGTGAAAATAAACATCTTATTCTAGGTTTAAAAATAATTTATTATAGCAATTTCTAGTTTGTACATCAGTTTGTTTTCTTGATGGTTCGTTGAATAAAAACAAATAACTAATAAAAAACAGTGCTTCCGGTATATGATTGTCATTGCATTTGTTTAGAAATATTTATTTTTCGTATTTTTCATACATAAATTAACTTAAATAATTATTCATCCTAATGATTATCAATTGGAAATAAAATCGTTTGCCAAACAAATGGAATGTCAACATTTCGATATGTTCCAAAATTTTATTTTCATGGAATACTCCTCTTATATTATAAGAATTCATCATTTGCGACGGACTACTGTAAATTCTTTACTTTATATTACAGTATTTATTTAGTCTATTAATCCCAGAGCTTAGATTACTTGCTTTTTTTAAATAGAATATAATTCATTTCAATTTGCTATTCAGTTTACGACTAGTTTTGTTCATCCTTAATATTTATGAAAGATATCTATGATTATACATAGAGAATTTAACTTGCTATGAACCGATGAATCGACATTACTTATATTCTTTCGTTAAATTATTTAATTCAATTACTTGTTCATTTTTTATTTTTCTTGTTTTTTAATTAATTGCCTTTTATGACTAATTGATTTAAAATTAATATTTTTTTTAATTTGAATTAATTTTTTTATGTATAACTTGATGTCCAAAATGCTAGCAACTTTTTTTAACATATATTAAATTCTGTATTTGTTCAATAGCCTCATACATATTTTGTTTATTACATGCGCATGAATATTTTTAATAAAGTTGATTCCTGCGGCATCACACTATCAATAAAAAAAGTAACCTTACAAGTAATCTATCTCCTGATTGCACAGTGTTTTTCGAGTCTTTGGAATTTTCCCTTCAATTTCCGTTTGTAAATTCATAAGTAATAATAATAATAAAACATTATTTTCAGTATTTGCTAATTAAAAAAATAACTCTTTTAATTTTTTTGAAACAATGAACACGGTTTAAATTTAATATCTAAAATGAAAGTTTTCTTGCAATAGAAGAATTCTTAAAAAATTCCACCTTTCTAAAGAATTACAAAAAGGGGAGGGGGGATTGTATAATTAAATTCATATGATTAAAAAGACAATTCTTTACATTTTAAAATGTGGTAAAAACTATTTTTGAAATAGCATTTTTCGAAAAAAATCGCAGAAAAATTTTAAATTTTTACTAATTTTAAATAACATTTCAGGAAAAAAATATGTGTCTTAAAAAATTTATCAGCAACAAATTTGATAGATCTAGTCCACATATTCTGTCGAACACTTACATGTTTGTCGTTAATTATAGGTTTACATAGAAGTGTCCGGTAGAACACTGATATGTTTTTTTAATTTTTAGAAAATTGAAAATAAAGTAATTACATTCATTAAATCAAAAACTCCCAAATATTTTTAATAGAATTCGAAAAATGAGTACAATAATCCATTCACGTTATTTGTAATTTTAAAAAATGGTGCGTACATGATTTGAAAGGCAAATTTAAATCATATATACTGATATTGGCTTTTATATCTTCTTAAAACTTGCATGAAAAATTATCTATCTTAGTTTTTTTAACATTCTAAATAAGGATTCCGACACCTCACTGCCCTTAATTCCAAATCAATAATAAAGGATTAAATAATACACATAACGCTATCTTGAGCAAAGAATGAAATGATATATTTTCTTTTTGCTTGTTTTATTCAGGAAGATTATTTTCAAATAGATACTGCTTATTAACACAAGTTTAATGCGCCATGTTCATTTTGCAATTCATAATTCTTTCTATTTGTAAAAAGCAGGAATGTTGGAGCACAATATGAGATTTATTATTAGTGATTAATAATAAATCTCAATCAATTATTTAGCGAAGTTCATAAGGATAAAAGAATGTCGCATTTTCTTCTTGCTATTCTTGCTAATTTTTTGCGATAACACTAAATTTGTTCAAAACATGTATTTTATAAATTCCGTTTTTGCAAGTTAAGTCTTTGAATAAAAAGGAATTAATGTGCCAATCTGTCTGTGTGTCCATTCGTCCGCATGTCTATGAACACGATAGTTTAAAACCGTTTTGCATTAAGAAAAGAAATTAAGACTGTATATCAAATGTATAGATTTCTGTCAAATTTTAAATGAAACCCTGTCACTGGAAGTCAATCTAAATATAAATTAACATTATAATTATAAAAAAAGAGAGTTAGATGGATAAAATTCAACACAAAAAATAAACGCTATATTCAAAAACGAAATAATTCAAATATACGAAATTTAGTATATAATTTTGAGACTACAATGGTAGCACTAAGTTAAATTTTGGATTCAATCGGTCAAAAAAAAAGGAGTTGCAAAAAAAACAGCATTCGATTTTCTGTTTCTTGTTTATTAAACATATTCCAGAGATTAATCTAAAGGTATCACAAGTTAGTAATTTATTCGTAACTATTGTTTGCCAATGGCATATGATTCATAATGCACAATTATGAGAGAGCAAACAAAAAAAGTTTCGTTGTGACCACTCTCATTGATTTTATATAACGGTATGTCCAATTAAATAATATCGGATGGAATAACGTTTTAAATTTACTGATTTACTTATTTTGATACTTTACTTACTTTTACTTTGATTGAATTTACTTACTTTATGATAATATAAAATAAAAATATAAATAATCTTTCTTTGATTAATACTCATTTGCAAGGAAATCCAATAAAAATATTCCTAGAAATGGCGATGATTTCAACAACAAAAACAAAAGGTTCCAGGTGCCCATGACTTTTATGTACTCTTTATTGAAGGTAAAGAATTCATAAAAGTTAGTCC
The DNA here is from genome assembly GCA_026543055.1 of Argiope trifasciata. NCBI lineage: Eukaryota > Metazoa > Arthropoda > Arachnida > Araneae > Araneidae > Argiope > Argiope trifasciata. Next base: position 2,697,695 of record JAPMOQ010019505.1, read on the forward strand.
TTTTAATTTGTATAGTAAAAATAAAATTTATATATCCAATTTTAAATTGCATTATTAAACACGGAAAATTAAGTATAAATCTGGAATAGCTCAAACCCTTTTTTGGATTATCTGAATCATATTTTATCATTTAACTGTTATTGATTTATTTTTTCTTTATATTGTCCATTAACATTTGGTCATTTTTCCCTTTTTAATCAATTTAATTTAGCTTGTCTAGCTTTTTATTTTCGTTCAAACACTTATATAATCATCTCTCTTTTCACTTTCTAAAGATTGGAATTTTACTATTCAGAATTTTATTGTGTTCTCAGTGACAGTAATTTAATAATTTCAACAATTAGTTATTGATTTATATGCAATAAGAATTTAATCAACCCAATTAAATTTTTATTGTTTACAAATGCATAAGAATTTTTTTTAATTTGTTTCTAGCTAAGTGCACAAATAAATGTTGACTTTTAAAACTTGCTATTGTTATTAAATATTTAGCGTGACTCAAAAATTGGAATCAAATTTTATTTCAATAATATTTTCAAGTACTTTTTTGAAATCAATCTTATTTCAAAAACTAATTTTGTCTTTATCCTATTAGACAACAATTTTATAAATCTTCATCCAACAATTTATAATTCAATTTAGTTCCAGTAAATTACTGTATCTTCGATTTTCAAAGACAAAGCAATTATAAATATAGAATGAAAATATTATTAATATCTCTAAAATTTTAAATTTGCAGTCAAATTTGGAGATACTTAAAATCTTATATTTTGATAGAAACTCTAAAGTTTAAACTGAAAGAAAAATTCGAAAGTAAAGAATATTCTAATTCTATTGGGTCGTTCGTATTTTTGTGTCAAAATGAAAAGAAATTTTCGTTTAATGAATAAATTATTTATTAAATTATAAAATTGCCATTCTGGTCTAATACCTTTTGATAGTAACATGATTACACGCTCATAAAAGTTTTGGTCTTTGCTGTAAAAAAAACTGATCGAGGTGGTTTTTGGCCTCCTCATTTGAAGGAAAAATTTTGCAAATCAGTTCTGGTACTGATGTACTGTTAACACATCTTCTCCACACATATTGGCTAATTTATTTCTGGCTTGAACAGCATTTTTACCTTTTATAGCAAAAAAGAAAAAAATGACGAAATGCTGTTTATTGCTCTCCATATTTAAAAGGGCACCATCCAAAAACTACTGCGAAGAATCAGCTGCACTTTTTCACACTCAAGCCTTGCTATATCAGCTCTTAAAACATAAAATGATTTTGCGGTTTAAGTATGAAATTGGGTGCGAAAAATGCAATTAAATCCTTTGTCAGGAAAAAACGAAATTACTTTCCGAACAACCTAATATTTGATTCGATATTTTTGTTTCCCTTTCATTTTTATGACACCTTTAACTTTATTTATTAAAACTTTAGTTTTATAAGTTTATTCGGGTAAGTGGAAAAAACAAATTTTGATATAATTTTGATTCGCGTGCGTAAAGTCACTTTATATACTTTATCATTTTTTATAACTGACACAAAGTACTTTTCCCATTCTCCTGCCATTTCTCATATAAGGACACTGACATTTAATAACTGATTTAAATAGAAACGTTTCAGCCTATTCTTTACTTTATCTATATTTGAGCTTCATTTCTTTATAAAGTTCTTTTTCCAAAGCTATCTTCATTTCTTTTTTAATCTTTACGGTCTCGAACTTAGTTCGTAACTATGCCAACAAAGCGAATTTCGCTCAATTCATCAGCCAAACCACTTACCATGAAAAAGGCATTGTCTCCAGAGTTTTTAAAAGAAATTTATGACTTATGCATGTTCCATGAAAGGGAACTATAAAAAGATTAAGTGCCTTTTGCCCGCTTTACTATAATAAGAATAAATGTGTCACGAGCAAAGTGCATTATCAATTAGTGACACATCTCTATTTATTCTCAAAATTTTAATTCTTTTTACCTTCTGGTCATGCGATTTTATGATTGTGTTATATTTTAATTTTGCATGTACCTTATTTATGTTAAAATATTAAATTATGATTATATTTTTTTACATTTATTTAATCTTTTTTAATTGTCATCAGTGCCGAATTTCATTTTATTTAGGTAACTGCTAAAGTCCGCTGGATTGAAAAGGCCACGGAAGGTCTATTAAAAGTATACTAATAGACCATTTTCTAGTAAATTATTTTGTTAAACTATTAATTCTATAAATTATGAAATATTAGTATAGTATAAATTTTGTCAAATATAATTGATATATCAGTTTGATATTTTATTTTATTATTGCACTGTTTTATAAGTACGAAACATCCATTTAAATAACATTAAGAGAACTAGGATTCAGCACAATCATGAACCATAATAAATAAATAATATCATATAAGTTTTCGCAAAGCTACTGAAACAAAATACGAACCTCTTATTTCCATGCTATTTAAAAATGCATTTGAAATCTTCAACTAAATCAGCTAGTTCTTTTAAAGAGGGTCTTTATATTCGGTAAGGCCTAAGAATCTCAAAATGTATGTATTGGCCATCTGATTTTTAAAATTCTAAAAAAATATGTAATTAGGTATTTATAAAACAATTTATAAGTCAATTATACTCTGATTAAGCATTCAATCGATGTCTAGCATTTTTCCTAAAATCATATGTAAATATGATTTTGGCACTATTCAAATAGTTGCTGTGATCTGTTTATAGTATATTTAAGACGTTAAAGTCTATAAACATCTAACAACACAGACGCATCTTCAAAGTAAATATGTCAGGAAATATATTAAAATCATTATTTTAAAAATCTTTTAGAAAAGTATATAAAACTACTTTTTTCCAAAATTTTAATCTGATTTTAAATGTATGCCATTTAAATAAGTACTTCCAAGTGATTTTATAGAAAAAGCGGATACTTATGTGATTATTGTGTACCACTATAATCAATATGCAGAATAAATATATATTTATTAATGAATGTATACTGAATGTGGTTATATATTTATTAATAAAAATTAAATAAAATAAAAATTATTGAAGTTTCAAAATTAATTACACTTTTAAAATACCATTAGTTGTATGTTTCTTTGTGAAATTTGTATAATTTAACATCTTTGTTATGTAAGTTTTACCATTATACGCAATTTTTGGGACCATCAGAAGACATATTTCATCTCCAAATATAATTTATTTTTATCGAAAAATAAACAATCTTTTATCATAATAAATGACATAATATTATCGAGACTTATCTGTAAATCTCGCATAAACTGTTAAATGTACCAACGGGGTATTATCACTTCACTTCTAGTGTTAATAAAAAACTGGATAAAAACTTTTACATCCAGTGACCGTCACCTTAATACAATTATCGTATCAGTCAGAAGAGAATCCTTTCAAAAGCACATTATCCGTGCTTCTCTCTTCGTTGTGTTGGGAGTGGTGAACAAGCCAGGAGTTCTCGATTTCAATATTGATCGGTGAAATAATATGCATTTTGATGAATAAATGATGCATTATTTGGCGCATCTGGATTAATATGCTGCTCACATACATTTTATTTCCATCTGGAGATAAGTATTAAATATAAGTGTTATTTTAAGTTTTTGAATACTAGAAATCCTCAAAAAACTGTCCTTATTATGTTTAACTTATCGAAATTTGGATTAATATTGTTATTGTTTGCTAAGAACTAGTACACTAGAATAGTATTTTATAGCTTTTCTTATATTAATATCTATTTAATATCGACCTTTCAGAAGTAAAAAGAAAACATTTCGTAAAGAATGAGTATCAAAAAATATGTAGTCAAACTTAAATGTGAATTTTCAATACCAGTTAATTATTAATCTGCATTTATTTTTGATAATTCATCTGGTTTATAATGAATCATAAAGACAATTCATGAACATTTAAGACCTATTTGAATACTGAAATGTTATTTGAGAAATGAAATAAATTTTTAAAAGTCTGTACAGGTTTTTTAGCATTGACCAATTGCTAAGTGATGAAAATTGCATTATTTATTTCTTATTTTTCTACGTTAACTTCTACATTTCTGCCCTTTACAAACGTATATTAGACAAAAATTTTGCTCAAATTGAACTCTTATCTCAAACATTCTACCGTGGCTCAATCTGGCTCAATGTTCGCGTCTTACTATATCGATAAAATATATTTAATGGAACTAATTGCAATCATGGCAGCCGCAGCATTCACAATCACTTACACCACAGCAAAAATAACCCAGAAACCTTGTAAGAAGAAGGCGAAAGTTTGTCCAGCAGAAAGTTGCAACATTGGGAAGATCCGAAGTTGGCTACCAAGAAAAAAGACTCGAAACAGAAGTGCATCTACTGAAGCAATTATACCGAAAGAAAGAGATGATCCAGCTGACAGTGCCATTACTAAAACGGTGTGTTATGATGTTGTGTGTTCCGACATTTTGCATATAAAAATAATGAATCAGATTGACCCATTATTATCATTTGACTTTTTATTAACCGAGAAAATAAATCTTAGTCTCACTGATTAATGATGAATTTATGTATTTATTTAAGTTATTTCTCTTGTTTATGAATCGAATGAACTGTTTGCGTGATTATAATCATTTATATCTAATGCACTGAAGTTCAAATATATAATTAAGTTTTATAAATAAGCTTTTGTGAGTCGATAATTCAAATAAAACGTTGAATATACTTGTACAAAAATTACCATTTTAAAATAATTAGAAAATTAAGAGTTACTGTTAAGTATATGTATGCATTGTGGTTGACCTTTTCAAAGCTATTAACTTTTTTATGATCAGTTCTTTTGTACTGTTTTTGGATATTCAAATCAAAATTTTCAAACCTTTGGTTGCATAAAAATTATACTGATTCTTACAAAGGTCGAGGTAAATACTAGTGAAAAACGTATTGAAGATTTAAATGAAATTTTAAATAAATTCTTTTTGAATTTCAGCACTTTTCAAATTGATGTATAAACTTGTATGCCTGTCAATGCAAATTATGGAAGCTAAATTTGCATATAAAAGTATATAAGTCTATGCTAGAGTAAAGTTTATGCATTTATAAAAAGTTTATGTTATAATTTGGTTATGCATTAAATGTTATGTGGTTATTTTGTATATTTTTTCAGTTTCATAATTTTTAAACAATGTAGATTAATTCATAGATATTCTATTTTTACAGTGTGTAGTAATTGCTAGATTTTGCAGCCATTTAGTTCGCAGATGATTGAAATCCTTGTATTGTATTGACTACATTTAATAGTTATATAAATTTTTGTCATTTCCAAACATTAACTTTTCTTTGTTCCGTGTTTTTTCCCTCTCTTTTTTACATCTGTTTTCTATGTACACTTCGAAAGTCTTATTCCATTAATTATTTTAACTGTACGAACTGCTATCAGATCTGCGCACTCTTGAAATATATTATTTTAATTTTGTTAAGCTATCGTTCAATAATTGCTCCACTTTTTATCTTTAAGTATACATATGTTCTTTGATTCATTTAAATTTTTTTTATAATTTGTAATTTTTATTTACATGTAATTTATATAAAATCACATTGATAATAGAGATGGATTTTTTTCCTTTCCCACACAGGTGCTGTCCCTGGGAGCTGACGTGCTGCCCGAGTACAAATTAAAGAAACCAACAGTCCACAAATGGACCATCCTCCACTACTCGCCCTTCAAGGCGGTTTGGGATTGGATCATCCTGCTGCTGGTCATGTACACGGCCATCTTCACGCCTTACGTGGCCGCCTTCCTTCTCAGCGAAGAGAAGGCGGACAAGCGCAACAAAAAGTACGGCGACGACCCCATAGTGGTGATCGACCTGCTAGTCGACGTCATGTTCATCATCGACATCATCATCAACTTCCGAACCACGTACGTCAACTCCAACGACGAAGTGATTAGCCACCCCGGCAAGATTGCCGTCCATTACCTCCGGGGATGGTTCATCATCGATGTCGTGGCAGCCATACCCTTCGACCTACTCTTCCTTGGATCGGAAACGGACGAGGTTTGAACATGATGCTTACTTCATTCATTTAGATTACTGCTACCCATAAAAATATGCTTTATACCGTTGGATTCGTTATCATCTTTATTAAAAGTCATATTCAGCTTTATAAGGAAAATATTACGTTATTAAGCAAACTGCCCGAGAAAGTTATACTAAATCCATAAAAATAATTGATAGATACGCAACCATACCGAATAAAACTATACGAATTAAGCATTTTTTTCCGTATTTAAATCAATTTGCTAGTTGGAAAAAGGAAATTAAATTAAATGTCGTATAATATATTAGTTGCTTATGAATCAGAATTAAATTAACCAAAACTGCTAGAATTTAATTGTAATAGTTTCCTTTCTTAAAATTTGATTCGTAATCTAAATTTGCTTTATTCCTTTTTCTCAATATTTTTTTTTATTTCATCCATAGCTTTAAAAATAAAGCCTTCCATTAAACAAAACTCTTTTAAATTTATACTCATTAATTTTAATGTAAAATTATCAAAGGATACTGTTACTAAGTACATTATTTATTTTTGTACTGCAGATTTAAGAATAATTGAAAGCATTTATATGTTTAATATTATAAGAAAATGGTTCTTATATCGTTTTTTGTTATTATTTTAACATGGATTATAAAGTTATATGCATAAAAATTGAAGAAATGTAAAGTTGATAAATTTAACTTGGAAGAGTTTTAGAAAAAATGTATAAGAAGCTTATATTAAATAAGATTTCGAACGACTACTGAGATTTTTTTTAAAAAATACGTGTCTATAAATAAGTACAATTGCAAGACAAAACTTATTTGTTTATAAATGGGTTTTTTTTTTAAAATTCGTAGGTATTTTTTTTAAATTCGTATTTTATTCTTTCCCTTAAATATTTTTTACTCAGATTTTCATAAATTAGATTTTAGATGTAGAAGCACGTTAGATTCCAGTTTATGCAACAAATCTTTAAATAGTAGTTTTTATGCCTTTTATAAGACATATTTGCTATTTTTATATTTATAAAATGATATTATATATAATTTCTACTGTTGTAAATATCATATAAGCTTTACAGAAGCAACATATTTTCGAATACATCAATAAATTTTTGTGGAAATTCGATAAAATAAAAAAAAAAATGAAATGTAGCAAAATGGCTTTCAAGTATGTGTTATGTCAATTGTGTAGTATTAAATATATTATTTCATTTTTTAAGCTTTCAATAATTCTTAAATTAGCTATCAAAAACCCTGGAAATGATATATATTGCTTCATTACTAAAAACGAAGGATCATAAGACATTTTTAAGATAAATAAATCCCACATAAATATCTCAAAGTATATCACTGTAAGTACAAAAAGATCTAAATCCCTTATCAAAACTGTTTAGAAGCTACAAATATCTAAATTTCTTCATACAACGATTGATTTTCAACTCATAATTGATGTGTGAGTCTACATGTTGCTTCTCCAATTTCAATCAACTTTTTCTCACCATTTTATTATTTCTGCATAATTTTACGTGCAATTTCACTTAATTCTTACTGCTAGGTCCTTTCATATCACACAAACGCTGCATTGGTCTGAAGAAGGCACAGGGTACGAATTTGTCGAATCATTTCCCTATTTGGTAGGTGGGGCAGTGATTTGACAGAAATTACCTTATGTCCTCCGACGATCCTGCATGTACGCCCTATTTTAAAAACCTTCAGACCCAGTAGAAGCTTCGTTATTTTCTTTAGATAAAGATTTTTAAATTTAAAACAGCGTTTCAAATAAAAATTACATTTTATACTCCTCGTTTCTGCTTCCGCGGCTACCTACACCACGTGCGTGCCTCTTTTCTTTTTCTTTCTATCGTTGCATCTAGTTCTTGCATGGCATGGCATGATTTGCATGAAAACATTCTAATGTGAACGGTTTTTATGATAATGGTATCAAAATCATTCCGCTGGTGCTTTTGCTTTTCATGTATATTTGTGCTAAAGAATGATTTAAAAGGAAGAACTGAACAGTTTTAACCACTTAGTGGTCGCACAAATTTGAGGAAAATTGTCATAAAATGCCTATTTTTTTTATTCAAGCAAATTATAAAAACCTGAGTATATAGTTTAAAATAAATTAGCTATCTCTAAAAACATTGCAAATAGTCTAGGGCAGCCATCTGGTGTATATATTGAGTAATAAACATGATCCTGGGCATAAGAAATAGATTATTTTTATATTTTTGGCGCATTACTTTGGAATACGTCAGCCCGGAAATATCTCAGGTGCGAGAAATAGAGGTAGAAGTTTCACCCCGTCATTTTCACGGGAGCGAGACCGAAGGGGTTAATATACGATATACTATATTGGCTAGTTTAGACAATTTTAATTTAATGAAGTAAATTAAGAAACTATTATATTCGAAACATGCAGTACGAATAAAATGTTTTGACAATGTACAAATTTACAAATACATAAGTTTTCAAAAATATTTTGTCACCTTTTATCACTGCTTTATTGACATTTAAAATATTTATAGCAATAACAAAAATTCAAGTGTGTCCATTACAAGTTAATGCAAAAACTATTATATTGTCCCAGAAGTTTAGACAAAAATTAAGTCACAAAAAAGCCAATCAAAACAAACACAATCTAAATTATAATAATATTCCTATCTTTTTCAGTGAGGTAATAAATACGAATTGCCATCAAAGAAACAAAATATTTCACTATTCGGTCTCTATTTCATACCACAAAATCTTTATTAATTCGTTTATAGATCAGTATTGTTTGCATTTGCTATTCTATTGCAATATGTTTCTTGAAAATTTTGATTTATTAGAGAGCCAGGCAGTAAAGAGAAACTTCATTTTTACACAACATTTTTTAGCATTGTTTGTAATGTGTTGTTTTTGCTAAAACTTTTCTTGGATGACCATAGAAACAATTTATACAAGAAAATGATAGAATGAATCCTTCAACCCTTCAGAATAACCTTGTAATAATTGGTAACTAACTATTGGACGCATAACTACAGGAAATATATCACGTTATTATTTTTAAATAACAAGTGCTTTAATTGCAAGAGTAAGTTAATTTTATAAATAGAAATTTTATTTTAAGCAACATCAAATTCTTACTTTTTTCCCTATGACCGACTTTCAACTGAAGATATACTTACCATTAATTAAACAAAACCTTTTGTCATAGAGCTTTAGAGAAGGGTACGTTTTTTGGGTCAGTCTATATTTTATTAAATGGATTTGTATATTCTCAATCTGCTAATAATTTCTTTTAAAAGTAATCAATTTTGAATGTTATAGACAGTTAATACATAGACGCATTTCATATCTCGAATTATATTCAAGAAAAATTCTGTTGGTCCTCCAAATTATTTTAGCTCTATATTTTCTCAGTATGAAGAAGAAGAAAAAATTTAATAGCATATAACTGAAATATTTCAATTTCAGAAAAAATTTAGTTGAATTTCTAAACTTTTTATTGACTTTCCAATTAGTCCATCATGAAGTCTAAACATGTTTTATTGCCATTGTAACGGCTACATGTGTCAAACAATAAGATGTTACACATAGTTATTAAAATTTACTTTTATATATTTATATAATGACATTTTGTTTGGCTTTACAGTTAAAATAAGTAATTCATAAAAGCTCGGAACATTTTAAGAATAGGACTTCCATATTAAGAACAAATTATACACATAAGCCTTTGGACAAAAATTTCAAAATGTCGGTTGAAGAGTTATCATTAATCTAAAGGGAAGTTGGCAATCAAGAAATTAAAGCCATTTTATGTTGTCTTTACCATAACGAATATAGTGTACGGTATTATGCAAATGTCTTAAGATAATTAACAGGAATTTAGGATGCGTTTAATACAATTAATGAAAATGGAAGAAGAAAATATCGAGACAGATATTCAAGCATACTTGGACATATAAATTTTTATGATACGATCTTTTACAATTAATTCCATAATAACCATTGATTATTTTGTTTATGTTTGTTCAAAAAGTATTACTCATTTTAACACACACAAGCAACTGCTAAAACTTATATAGATTTCTATCTCGTGGTTTATCTTCCTGTTTTATCTGAATATATTGAGCATATTATTTTTTAACTGAAAAAGTTTAGTTGAATGAAGTTGAATGAAAAAAATATTCAAAAGAAAAAGATATGTTTTTATACTAATTATATTTTTTAAAGCTTCCTTTAAATGAATATATCATTTTATTTTATAAACATTTTCTAACTGGTAACTTTTAACGTGTTGTTTGCTTTTGCTGAAAACTCCTGTTTTTCAAATCTATTAGGCAACTTTATTGTTTGACAATCTCCCAATAATTGCTTAAAGCTACCTATGAGTATTAATGTCATTATAAAAAAAGGTATGTTGCACTCAATGTATGTTTACCTCGATGTTGCTGAGAATGCAAAATTGTGTTTGAAATATGAATAGTCTTGAATGTGGTTCCAGATTAGTCATTGTCAGATATTTGTTCAATTACCTTCTTAGAAAGTCGCTCTCAAATATAAATTAAATTATTGTAGATGTAAATTTTTAAAAAATTCAAGACACTAGTTCATTATCAATGTCTGACAAATATTTATTTTCATCAACATTATAAAGGCAACATTTAAAATTAAAATATTTTCCATGTAGATAGTAAATATTAATCAGCAAGGTAATAGTATTGATATAAACATCATAAATCAATTAATAATTAAATTAAATTGATTATAAACTATAAAAAAACTATAGACTAATTAAACCTTGGATTTATACATTAATTTCATGAAAGGGATATTCATATTGTATATGCAACAAGAAAGTATTTAGAAAAATATCACTGAAAACATTTTATCAAAATTATTTTTTGATACAATTTTTAATTAACTACGCAAAGTCTACTCTAATGTTTAAAGACATGAAAACTAATGGGAAATTCAAAACAACAATATTAAAGTACCCTTCTCTTAATAAATATACCAAATATTGTATATCATTCTTAACAAAAATATCATTTAAAGTTTTAGAGAAAATATTTATTTATTTTTTCATTTTTTTTAAGTCAAATAAGTAGCAGCTACTGAACATTTAAATGATAAAATTGTGTCAAGTGTTTAGACCTTAGAGGAAAATATAATTTTAAACTTTTATATAACAAAAAAAAGAAAATTCCTAGTTCTTAAAGTGCATATTTTTATATTCAATACAATTACTATGCATTCCCCCCTAAAACAAAACAAAACGATTGATTCGATTAAAATATTAAAATCCATATATTTTATTTTTTTATATTGCCTGAAGCCATTCTCTTTTTCTAAAAAGAAAAATTATTTTATGCTTTTTTTATAAAGATTTGAATGTTCCTTTCTGCATGTTCATTGCGCATTTCCCCTCTCTTTGCATCTTTTAAATTTCCTACTATTCTCCCCGCATGCCAGTATTTTCATGTTCCTTGTATGTATATGTATGATCTCTGTGCGTTGCGATGTTGTACCAAAGAGGCCCGTGGCCAAGTGGCGTGGAGGCTGTCACGAAGAGCAAGTCGCAGTGTGTTGTTCTTTACCCCAGAGTCAGTGGATCCTACCAAACTTTTAGCGCCTGCCACCACTCGCAATGGGGGGGGGGGGGTTAAATTAGAATGGATCAAAAGATGTGATAACGTTTTCGGTACAAGAATTAGCAAAGACAACATAAGTTAGTTTATTAACGATTACTGGTGTACTTATGTGAAACATTATACTAATCTTCAAATATAAATAAGTCTTCAATGTTATAGATGAATTGAATGCATAATTAAACTTAGTCGGTGAGCAGAAATAAGACAACAAATGAATACAGGTTTAGTTGTAAGTAAATTAGTTCATTATTCATTGTTACTTAATGTTTCCATATTAGAGAACTCCAGAAATTTAGTACTTAAAAATAGCAGTTACTTTTCTTTATTATTAGTTTCATTTGGTGTCTTTTCTGAACATTGGCTATGTCCTTTCTTATAAGGACCTTGTACCTTAAACCTCAAGGCTCCGACTGAATCACAAGAGCATTTAATATTTTTTTGTAAGTTGTTAATTAATTAAATAGGTTATGTTCACACATCTGGCCTTTTTTTATAGAAGAAAACTGAGAATTTTTTTTAATTTAGTCAAATTTTGAATAATGTAATGGTACCAAATATGCAAAATAAGTCAAATGTTAGCACCATTATTTTTATTTATTATCTCAAGTGCAGGATTAGTCAGAGAAACTTACTTATTTGAAAGGTCCATAAAAAAATTACGTCAGTTATTGTTTTACTTCTTTTTTTATTTGAGAATATAATATCCCAGTGTTTTTATACAGTATTGAAAATGACATCGGTTAAATGGTGACCCCTATTGCGCATACACTGAGTAAGTCGATTTTTGAACTTCGTGTCCACTCTTTGCAGCATATCAATCGGTATGTTGGCAATTGCGTGGCGAATGTTGTTCTTGAGGTGAGCTATTGTCCGTGGTCGATCGACATAAACCAGGGATTTCAAAGTGAGCCTCGTCACTGAAAAAAAACTACCATGTCTTCAGTCAGGTTGTCAATCAGCATTTCACATGCATTTTGAGGGGCAACAAAATCGCGTTAAGACGAGCCATTAAACACAGAAATGGATACATTTCTGGGTTTAGCGACACTTCCGAAATGAGTTAACTCACCACAGAATCGAATTACGGCCAGGAACGGGTCTGTGAGGAGGAATTTCAAAGCGAGCGTGGAAGGCACGTTGCATAACAGCAAGTGAATGACCGTTAGAAAAGAAGCTCTCGACGACGAAGGCCCGCTATTCTCTAGACCAGAGCATGATGGCAACTGACTAGATGGAGAAACAAACTTGGGGACCTTCCCCTCCAGTAGTATTACATATCACCCCTCTGCCCACGTAACTCACCGCTCGGGAGTTTTTTCAAATAAGTTAATTCTCTGGCGCACCCTGTAGTATGAGCATTATTCAACAATTGGAATCGAAATTACATATTTTAAGTCCTTTTGTGGGAAAAATAGCATTTGTAACCAATACTTCTTGTGTTTTAAACACTAATTTTAAATAGAAATAATGTTCCTATAGTAATTCAATCGATATTGATAAAATTCAACTTGTAACTTGTAATTAAAAATCTTTAAAGTCATAAATCAAAACTTATAAAAATTTCGTTTTCAGTCAAATTTACTTGTAACTTTCTGAACTTCTGTAAAGACAATAGTTATTTCAATAGAAAGTGATTAATGGTTTTATTGATTTCAGCTTTTTGCATCAGCAAACTAAGCTCGTGCGTAGTAGGTAAATCAATGGACATTGTTAGAAACCATGTCTCTGGAAATAAAACAAAAAAGAAAGATTATCTTTGAGGAGATTCTTAAAAAAAATCGAAAACTTCAATTAGCTATGGTAGTTTATTGGAACTTCAAGAAGACCTATATTTTAAATACCTGAAATTTTAAAGAAAATTGTCTTAAAATTCTTGTTCTTTAGAAATTTCGGATGAATGAATTGAAATTCGATAGCCAGTTACTATCTCAAAACTCTCACAAAATGATATCAAGGAAGTTATTTAAGCTGGTCATTTAGGACATCGTTCATTGGTGACCGAGAAAGCAATTTGTTGTATGAAAATGCAAGTTAATTTGCCAATTTTCCTTCAGAAAAGGCATTTATTTAGTGTAAACATTCAGATCGGAGCCTCGGGGCTTAGAAAGAGACAGGTCCATCCCCTGTACCCCCTCTCTACCAGAATTACTGTCAGTTTGTAACTTCCTACAGACGACGACGTTGATCGGTCTCTTGAAGACCGCTCGCCTCCTGCGGCTGGTGAGGGTCGCCCGCAAAATCGACCGCTACTCGGAGTATGGGGCCGCAGTGCTCTTGCTTCTCGTGGCTGCTTTCGCGCTCATTGCTCATTGGTTGGCTTGCATCTGGTACGCTATCGGCAACGCCGAGCGACCTTTCCTACAGAACAAGATTGGCTGGTTGGACCACCTGGCGAAGGACACTGAACAGCCGTATAACAACAGCCACGGAGGGCCCTCCATCAAGTCCAAGTATGTGACGGCCCTTTATTTCACGTTTACCAGCCTTACTAGTGTGGGATTCGGAAATGTGGCTCCGAACACCAACATGGAGAAAGTGTTCGCCATCATAGTGATGCTTGTGGGATGTGAGTATCATTCTCATTGACTACTGTTTAAATTAGGTTGAATATGGCTGATTTTATTTGAAAACGATCCAGTAATAGATAAGCAATTAAATATAATGCAACAGTAACATTAGCAACACTAGCAATCCATTTTCTCATACCCGCAATCATCAGTAATCTAATAAATCCTTACCAGCAATAATGACGAAGCAAACAGTAAAATGTTAAATGGTGTCAATTCATATAAATTCACTGTCAATCACGTAAAAAACATAATTACACGTATTCTTCATTTTTAATCAAACACTGTTAAAATTGTAGTTATAATATCACGTTGATTTTCACTCAGGGCTTTCGATATTAAATTAACTTGTTGCCTTTGGCATGTACCGTATAAGCATTGGTTGGCTTCATTTGAAGCTGGAAGTCAGACGAACCTAGAACACAATTTCATGTTTAATCAGGCAAATGTAAAATGCAGATTTGACTTTTAAAAGCATGCAGTTTTAAAATATTCAGAAATAATCTTCTATAGTATTTTTTAAATAACTTATATTTTAAAACCGCATCTGAATTCTAAAAAATTTTTAATTGCTACATGTCATGAACTTTAAAAATTTCAGAAATTAGAATTGAATCTAATATTATTTTAATTCAAACTTCAATTAGTGTTTTGTGAGTTTATATTCATATTCATCGATGATAATTATTTTTAAAAATGAATAAAAATATTTTACCAGATCTGACAATAGTCTGACACATATTGACTCTTGAAACTCTTCATTTACTTTGCAAAAAGTCATAAATAAAAAATTAATATCTAGTTGCTTTCTTTATAAATCTTACTTGTTGATGAGAAAGTAAAATACTACTAAATGATTGTTTGAATAAACAAAATCTAATCAAATTCTATGAACAAGTAATAAAATTAAATGGAGATACTTTTTCCCATTCTTTGATTGGTTGACGAAATTTTGAAGTGATGCAGACCCATATGTGACCGTTTTCAATTGTATATATTAAGACAGAAATATGCGTCATAAAAATCTGACTTCCATTCAAAAAATTCTTCCAATTATGACATTCTTCCTAATTAATGTTTCTGTTTCTTCCGCAGCTCTCATGTACGCTAGCATCTTTGGTAACGTATCGGCCATCATCCAGAGGTTGTATTCGGGCACGGCACGGTACCACACCCAATTATTAAGGGTAAAAGAATTCATCCGCTTCCATCAGATACCGAACCCTTTGCGACAGCGGCTGGAAGAATATTTCCAGCATGCGTGGACATATACGAACGGAATAGATATGAATATGGTAAGAGAAATATACCTCTTTTTTACTGCTCACTTTGAATAATTTCAGTTTTTCACATTTTCATGTGCGATAATACCAAGTAACTAGAGCAAGGTAAGGTTAATTATATACAAGAGAGGAAAAAATTATTTTTTTATATAAATAGCTGTGAGAGCATCGAAGTGCAATGAAAAAAGTATGTGAAAAAAGACAGAAACACTATCTGCGTGGCAATGGAAGGATCATTTAAGAAATAATATTACAACTAAACCATATAAATATCTAGACAATATTAGCAACATCAAGACAGATTTTTCTTTTATGATAAAAGCAGATATACAGAGATTTTTGTAAGAATTCCTTTGAAATTTTTAAATTATTCTTTTGATTCCAGTCCCTCGAACCTGCGCACAAAATTATTGGCTAATTGAACTAATGAATTTAAAATATCATTTGCATGAAAAACAAGTTCATTTAATATGGTTACAGAAATATGATTTTCAAATTAATAATTTCAACTTTGTAATAAACTACCGAACAATATAAAATTTACTAGGCCCTGTTTCAAAATTTCAGAGTTAATGAGAATTACCAAATTACATATATTCTTTTTTACTTATAGATTCTTTTATTCCATTTCATAATTCCTGTCTGTTTTGCCTTTTGACTTGAAATATCTCTGTAAGCATGGCTACCATGAGTCTCGACATTATCGATAAAAGCTTATTCTCTAAGTGGTTAATAGTTATTGCGTGACGAAAAGTAGTGCATCTTGATGAACATTGAGCGGAAAGAAGGAGACATTGGAATATAATAAATTCCAGTCCTATCCACCACATGTGTCATGCAAAATTTGATATCAGTACTACATATTTGTAAAAGCGATTTAAATAACTTGTAATATGCATTATACATGTTAGTTTAATGAATATCATTTCACATGTTTTTAATTCTTGAAGTGCATAAACGTTTTTAAACTTTTGTTTACGGTTAATTTTTTTAAATCTTTTGATGCTCTTATTTTACATTAAAATATAAAGTCAACTTCAATTTTTTAAAATTAAAAACATAGTGGAAAATGTATTGTTAATAAGACATTTAAGGAATAGGCTGGATTTCTTAAAGCATACGCTTCATTTTATATAACGATATAATGCTTGAAATAATCGATGCTTTTTTCTTTCAAAGGTATTAAAGGGTTTTCCGGACTGTTTGCAAGCGGACATATGCCTACATCTCAACCGGAACTTGCTCAATAATTGCTCCGCTTTCAAAGGGGCCAGCCCTGGATGCCTTCGAGCTCTCTCCTTGAAGTTCAAAACTACACACGCACCCCCCGGTGATACGCTGGTCCACCGGGGGGATGTTCTAACAGCACTTTACTTCATTTCCAGGGGATCTATAGAGATCTTAAAAGATGACGTCATGATGGCCATCTTAGGTAAGCAAAGCTTCCAGAGTCCATGCCTATCAAATATTCATGAAAGAGAAATGAAATATCTGAACATTAAAATTAAAATCCTTCTATTATGAATATATATTTTGTTTCAATAAAATATCCATCTGATGTGCTGCATATTTCTTCTTTTCATCAACTGTATATTCTTCCCTCTTAAATAACAAAATGAGCTCCTATTATTAAATATCTTGTAACTTAACAAAATTTTTAAAAAATAATAATAATCATGCAATGCATTTTTGTTTTTACATTTTTTTTCTAAACTCAACAAATGGATTACTACTAACTATTTTCTAAATACATTTGTCAAAGGCGTAAAACATTGTGGAATGTTAACTATTAGTCGTTGATATCGTTAATATGTACTCTTATTTGCTAAATATATATAAATAATTTGAATGAATATATATAATATAATAAACGATTTGTTATATGTATCATTTTATTAGGTCATAAGAAATCTGATATGGATTCAAATGTACTATTCAACTATAGTAGATTCAGTCGCTATTACGACCTTTTTGGAGAGCTATTGAATTAAATAAGAATTCAGCATAAATTATTATATCTATATTTTTTATTTATTAGTAAATTGCAAAGTACAAAGATTTCTCTATTAAATAGACTATAAATTATGAAGTGATCATTTCTGAACAAAAGTCAAAAATTCTGCATTTTTGTAAAATTTCTTTTCTTTCCAATTAATTTACAAATTTTGTATATCATAAATTTGTCTCAATCTTAATATCACACAACGTAACCTAATACTCAAATGGAAAACAAAATAATGAGAAAAAAAAATAGAAAAAGCCTCTGAACTTGCCAATATGTTGAGTTAAAAAATATGATATGCTAAGGAGCCTTAAAACACATTCAAATCAAGTACTCAAAATTTTTTAGTTTGATTCTTCAAAAGTCAATAGCAAAACGAATTGCTTTAAAGAGAGAACAGCTATTATTTTTCACGAAAAGTAAGTCATAAAAACTAATTTAATTTCTCAAAAAGCATTTGTCAATTCCTATTCTTCTATCCAAAAACTGATTAAATTTCCATTAAGAAAGAATATTTTCGACATCAAAAGCCATCGGCTCTACTGCTAGTTTTAATGGATATGCATTAATAAGTGAATACAATTTTCATTTTCATGGGCAAAAAATGAAAATGGATTTTATTTTTATTTTATTTTTTTTTAATTTGTAAGACTCCATTTTTAGCCGTTTGAGGCGATGTTTCAGATTCTTAATACACTTAAAAGTCCACATTATCAACTGTAACAAAGTATCACGGCTCTAAAAAAAATAACAAATCTCTTTCTGCTAATAAATATTTAAAATTATTGGACTCAACTCTGCACAGGCTTGGTTGATAAACATATAAATACAAATATGCTATATTTAAGCATAATCACTACTCAAAATATTTCTGATTTAATTAGAAGAGCTTTTTATTGCCTATTTCTACTTTAAAAAACACCTGTTAACAATATTATTTGAAATTAAAACTATTCCAAAAAAAGAATTAATCACAGTACTAATCTATCATCAAGTTTATTTCAATCTCTATAAAGATATTAAAGCGAGACGGAAATGAATCGCCGTAACACCGAGCGTAACACTAGAACCCTATATTTTATGAACCATTATTATCTAGTCTGGAAAAGATGTACTTAAGTCAACCTTATATTATGCAACCGAATCCCTTCATCATTTTCGCCCTTATCTCAGGGTGGCGTGACAAGTGACAAAGATTGGAGCCATAACTCTTTTCTCCTCAAGCTCTATATTTCCGGATAGGTGACTTTCAAAGCTTCAATTTTAGAAGAGCACTATCGATAAGCATCAGATGTTTGGAAATAGAAACTGCTGAACGGTGGTAAGAGTGAAAGAAGGGGGGAAGTGCTTAAAATATTTGATGCACCCTTCAAATTATATCTTTAAATAATAAGAGATTGATATAATTAAAGAAAGAATACTCTCAAATAAATATTCATAAGTGCAAGATGAACATTATTTATAAGAATCATTTAAAATATCATGTATTGTTTCTCGAAGGTATTCCCAATCAAACAAATTAATTTCTGAATGTGAAATTGTTTTTTCTTGTTCGGATTTCTAATTCTCTATAAGAAAGGTAATAAAGTGAATGTGGTGTTAAAATATCAAAAACTATTAAACAAATATATTAATACAAAATTTGCAATTTTTTTCCTTCCCGGTTTTTGTGAAAATTTTTACATGTTGTAAATGCAAATAAATAGGACTAGTGGAGGAAAACTTCACTCGTCACTTTTAATACTATCTCATGAATATTTTAATATTTATTTTGTGATTCCCTTAATCATTGCCGACATTTTTTTAGAATTTTTTTCGTGAAAAGATAAAAATTGGTATGAAACAAAACGATAAAAAATAAGCATTGAATTTGATCCCACTGTATTTCAGCTAATATTATAATTAGGGAAATAAAGACTTCATAAAATAACGAAAATATTTCAATTTTTGAAATGAATTCTTTTACTTTCGTTTAGGAAAACGGTCAAAAGTTCTATATGGTTTGTTTAAAAGTTCCATATACTTTCGTTTTTAACTGCCATGTATACGATATTATATTTCACTAAGATGTATAGAATCATCTTATTGTTCTTTCTCATAAATATGATTCTGAAGCCCAATCAAGTACCTGTAATTAGTAACATATATATAATTTTTAATATAACTCCAAATGAAGAGATTGGCTATCATACCATTTGGAAATTTTCTAAATCCTACTGAAATGGGTTAAATTATCAGAACCATATCATCAATTTTGTCTGTTAATACAATTAGTTTTTTCTCTCTTTTAACTGCTTAACTCGAGAGTGCTCCTATGCTTTATTTGGCTGCTCATTTGGAAATACAAAAAGATAGAAATAAAAATATAACAGTTATTTCGTTTCCACTAGATTAACATTGACAAGTGTAAATACACTTTTAAAATTCGATGAGTCCAGAATTCAGTTGCTCTTTTGTAATGACTCCTATATGTAAAAAAAAATTTTAATAAAAACAAAAAAATTAGGAACATTGATATTTTCTTTGAGAAGAACAAATATGAATAAAATTTTTCCAATATAGCACAATATTTATTTAAAAAATAAAAATAAGAACATTTTAAATAAAAAGAACATTTAGAAGATCCTTAGATAGAAAAATATTTTTACGAGACAAAACTTTCTTATTTATCAAATGCATGTTTAATTTTAAGAGAAAAAAAACAAATATTGTTTTATTTGTAAATACTGCGAAACTAAAAAAAAACATTACTAGTTTAATTTTTCCTTGGAACTTTTCATAATATAATTTTCTAATCTAATATGAGTAATTTCTTTTCCTTCGAAATTCTTAAGGTCTAAAAAGAAGTCATTACCATATCAAAAATTGACTAGTTTTTCTTTTCCAGGCAAAGACGACATCTTCGGCGAAAATCCGTGCAGCTATAGTACTGTTGGAAAGTCCAGCTGCAACGTCCGTGCCTTGACGTACTGTGATTTACACAAGATTAATCGCGAAGACCTACTGGATGTACTTGACATGTATCCAGAATTCTGGGAATCGTTCTCTTCGAACTTAGAAATTACATTCAACCTTAGAGATGTAAGCATTGTGGACAAAGTAATATATCACGAAATCTGTGAAAAAAAACAGAAGTAAAATACAAAAATCCTGTGCATGAAAAAAAATCACGTGTTTGGATAATTTTTCACCTTTCAGCTACATTTTTATCTTAGTATACCTGTAAATTGTTATTTCCAGATTTCTATGTCTGCTAATTTTTTTAAAATCTAAGCATCATTTTGACCTAGATTATTTAAATTAATCATCATAAGAGATAAAAGTCTTTTATATTCTCATAAAAACTATGAACCTGCTCTACCGTAAGATTTTTTGATCAAATTTCATTTCAATTCCTTTAATTTTCTATGTAATATTTCAATACTTGAGAAATTTTATATATCACATTAAAAGATTTCAATCTTTAAAACAATAGTTTAGAACAGTTTGTGCTTCTTTTCATAGAGAGAAATAGCTTCTTAAAAAATACTATTCAGCTAAGTACAATACTGATTTCCACTACAACACTTCATTCTGCTCAATAATTATGAAGAAAAATTATCTGATCAGTTACACAATATTAGCAACACCGATTATGTTCGAAGTAGAGTTACAAACATTTGTCCTCGCTAAAGATTTTTTTAAAGTATGAAGATTGCTTAATGTTAAAAAAAATATTAAAAATAATACACTAGAAACTTTTTTCGCATGAAAATATGAAAACAACATTCATACATGTATATTTATTTTAAATACATAGTTTCATTGTGTTTTTATAACACAATCACAATTTCATTCATTTCTTGTATTACAAAAGAACTATAAGATATAATATTTATTAATAAGTAAGAATGTTTATTTTAATTTTAATTAAAACTAATTAAAAATTGTTTATTATTATTTCTTTGTTAAAACTTGCTCACCACAAATGAAAAATATACTTCTTATTTTTATGAAGTAATTATTGAATTGTCCAAAATTAATTATAAAAGTTGACATGTAGGATATTTAAAAAGGCATTGCGATCCAACTTACTCTAGATTACAGCTACCAATTTACTAAAATGCACAATTTTAAAGAATAAAAGTTTCACTAAACGATTTTCACTATGCAACATTTTTCTGTAGAAACAATATTATGAGTCTAAATTTCATAAAATATGCAGTTAACATTTTTTATTAAAATAATTTATTGCCTGATTGTGAAAATACTTAAACTCAAAAAGAAAATTTGATTAGCTGAGTATTCTAAATTCTTATCCTACAATAGCAGTATATATTATTTTAGAGAAAGGCGATATTGGCCTCAGAATGCATTTGACAAGCTTTCAAGAAAATGATATAACAATAATATTTAAAATGTAAATACTGCTTATCCATACACATTTTCTTTGTATCTATCAAACAGAAAATTAAAATTGTTAACTTATAAAATGACATAATTCTCCAAATAAAAATTATATAGATCATTTCTGGAAAATTTTTAATGACAAAATGTAAAATGAAGAAGGAAAAACATTTAATAAGACATCATAATCAAAATTCTCAAATGTTCCAAACACAATCATTCCACAATTGATTATCTTTCATAAAACCCATTTTTCAATACCAAACCAAGTGCTCAAAATCTGTTACTTGGTTTTTAAATATTACTTTAGATCAAACATTTATTTCTTGAATTATTGTCGTCATGAAAATATTGAAAAAAAATGAATTACCTATCTAAATATTCCAATCCATAAGCACTAATCTTATTTTCAATTAATTATTGTCATATTATATATATATTCTTTTATTTTACTTTAAGTCGAGAGGGAATTATCAAGGTAACAACTAATGGTATATATTTCTTAGTTTCTCTCTTGATCGAATAATAATTAAACATAAAAGCTGCTTTAAAGGAAATATAATGAAATATTTTCTAAAACTCCATTATGACACAGCGGGCCAAGCAATACTTGTATATATTACTGAGGGAAAGCTTCTCCTTAGAATTAATTTTAAAATGAAATGAATTGAATTTCATTTTAAGAATTTTTGTCAATTTTTAAATGATAATAAATAATATAAAAACATTATAATAAATTTTAGTAGTTTTTTTTTCAGACATATCCTTGTAAAGATACCTATACTTTGTTCTATTTTTCTTACAGACTGAACAAGCAGGAGTAGATCCTGAACTTTTTAGACACAAACAAGTGTACAAAGAGCCTGATTCCATTGATGAATGTAAGTAAAAAATACATAACATTACCTTATTGCCATAAAATAAATATCTGTAAAAAAGAAAAGTATCTGATTAAATCAATTTTATATGACTCATTGTAATTTAATATGAGTAATGAATATTATAAATAATTTTTGATTAATAAAAATTATATAAAAGGATTTTTTCTTAATTATCGTGTAATTATTTATCCACACAAACCATCTGAAACAGTGCTAATATATAATAAGACATTAAAAAATCTAAAATAATTTAAAATAATTCCATGAAAAACTACTTATTGAACTACAATTAAAATTCCTTCAATTCATTGTTTTGTAAATCCAGAATTATTAATATTTCTATTTTATGGGAATAAATTCTTAATTATTTATATTTTGTTTTGTTTTCATAAACATTTCTTCTTGGCGTCATTTTCCTTCTTGTATTTAGAAATGTTTAGTAACTCTTTAAAGTTTTTTAAGTCGTTTTACTCTTCCTTTGTGGTCTATTATATTCCTGTCTAAGAAGCATTTTAAAATAGTTTATTCTTTTCATAATGGTTTAATGATAGAACAGTTTTTCATAAAACACTTTTCAAACATTGCCTGTAACAAATTTTAGCGATAGCTATTATTCAATCATTAAATACATCCTTTAACGGGTCGATAAAAAGAAATAAACGAATGCATTATCAATTTTAGCATTAACATTTTAATCATTAATTTTTTTTCTTTTTAAAAATCTTTAAGAATCATTAGACATATTTAATATTTTAATCATTAAATTTGTAGAAGTTAGGGTGATGGAAACTCTACTTTATCTTAGTGGCATAATGGTATAAAATAAGCATCACCTGAAAAAGTATGAAACAAGTTATGGGCAAAAGGAAAAATTAATACTTATTTTTACGAATTAGATTTCAAATAATTGCAGTTAGAATTATTGGTATTTACATATGAAAGAGGAAAACTGGGATAAAACAAAACTAACATTAGCAACAACTTAAATAAAGAACTAATGGATTCGAATAAAGTTCGTGCAAATCGTTACTAACACTTTTTTTAATGTATTATATTGATGCACTTGAATACAATTGACTACTTACCGTAAAATGACGAGTATAGCTTGTCATTGATTTTTCATGCCATATAGCACAACGACGAGCTATACTCGTCATTGTGCTATATGGCGTGACGAGTTATACTCCTCATGCCGACTAAAGTTACTGTTAAATATAATAATTAATTTAATTTAAAATTTCTGGTGTAATGAATGCGGATGTACTTTTATACTTATGCTGATATCATAGATCATTATCATATATCGTTTGATTGTCTAGGTACAAGTTACGGCTAAACTATTAGTAGTCATTCTGATAAATTTGTTCGTTCATTCTAATAAACATTTAGCCTGAGCATCTGACTTACTAAATGCTAAACATGCAGTGAAATAGACACCTGAATGAATAAGAGTAATGTAAATCAAGAAGATCAAAGTGATTCAAAAAAATCAAAAAATAAGTATACATTTAACTGATACTGATATTGAAACTAGTGATAGTGAAATATTACCAAGAAAACGAAAACGCGCGTAGTGACTAATAAGTTAATTTTGTGAATACTCTGGAGTAGCAGACACATTTTGTGTCTGTAATAAAATAAAAATTACGGGAATGCCTGGCGCAAACGCGAAAACTAGGGGGTTAATCCGAAGTCACTAGAAGTTTTTGAAGAAATGCTGAATGCGAACTTACGAACTACATTTACATCCATACTAATAATATAACTTTAATTAATAATTATAAATTAGTTAGAATTATAAAATAAACTAAGTTTTCTTAAATAAAAATTAAATAGCCATTTCACCCATAATATTTGCATTCTTAAATCTTACTGGAAGGGAATGACCTGTGGTCATTTCCGTCTGAAAATGAATTTTTTTATCCCAGGTGATGGTGGTAGCCGTACGAACTCCCTCCTGACGCCCATACTACCACCGGAAGAGGCTCGTACCACAGCTTACCAGTACCCAAGAGCTAGAAGACGAAGAAGAAGACCACGACCACCTTCCAGTGACGAAGGAACGGGGTTCAGCGACGAAGAAGACCGCAGATATAGCGGTATGGGAATCCTCGAATTCTCTCCAACAAAAGCGGGACAGGATGTCACTCCCGCAAACCTCAATTTTGGCCAACGACAAAGGTCTGGCACTTTGCATTCGATAGCAGGTAAATATCTTCACTATCTCTCTCTACTTTTAAACCCATTCGTGTCCGTGATATGAATATCTGTAATCTTAGAATTTGTGAATGATTCCTTTTCAGTTATGCTTTAAACACTAAACTATTTATATATAATTGAGTTTATTTAATTCCCAAAAGCAAGAAAATTAAATTATTTCCTATTATATACATAAGCACATTCATGGGCGCTTATAAAATGAGGGTAGTGTTAGCGATGTAATTTTTTTTTTGTCTTCTGAGTTAAAGTAACTTTTCAATCGAAATATTTATAAAGCAAATCCTAACAATTAAAACAGGTTTGGCAATTTAAAACAATATATTTTTGTACATTTTTATAAATGGGTGTAGAGATTAATTGTGTTTATGCTGCAGTTTAATCTCAGATATGCAAATGACGTTTAATTATAACTGTAGATCCTGTCCATGAATGTGTAAAGTTAAAAATAAATTCCTAACCATTTCACTTTAGGAAAAAATAATTGTTTTGTGGTTATTAATACTAGATCCTCATAGAATGGTCAAATAAGGGCAATTTCTTCCTATAATTCTACATACTTTTAAGTTAAGTATGTACTATTTTAAAATATGGAAAAAAATTCTTTAACCATATTTGTAGAATAGTACTGCAGAATATATAGAAAGATTAACGCTTCTCCAAACATATTTATTCCGAAAAATAAAGTATAGGACTTATGAACTTCTTGTTTCAAATATTAGTTATAATTTCAAAGACTAAGAAATTGTATTGTGTTTAAATCCTTTACTACGTTTTAGGTTTTAATAATTTGAAATTCATTTTATATAGTAAAAAATATTAATATGTAAATAATTTTGTATTTTCCTGAAACATGTAAAAATAATCTATAAACTGAATATAATAACATTTTAAGCAGACTCTTGAAGAATGTTTTTAAGGATATAAATACTTAGCAGTATTATTCTTTTTTCCCTAAATATATTTTATTATTATTATTTTATTACGTTTATGATTTCTAAGCATGTATAAATTTTTTGTAGCAGAATTATAACTGAATTGAGCAGATTTTATCCTATTGTTTGATGCAAATAAATAATTGATACCTATATCAAAATTTTATGGTACGTACTTAGAAATTCCATAGCTGCATCTTAGCTACGTTATATATAATTCGTTTTTGTTTCCTATCGTCATATTTGGCAGTTCTAAGGGATATGTTGATTTTAATTATGTTTTTTAATATAATTTTCATCTTTTAGTTTTGTTTATTTATTTATTTTTTATTTAGGACCTAGAATACATAATGATACAATAATCTCTGAAAATGATCCGTCTGAAATAGGAACCTTAATAATCATTTAATAATAGAAAAAAAATGGATTTTTGCATTCATTGCCCATTTTGAATCTATAATTTATGATGCAAATATAACAATAATTAAAAATTAATAACCATTAGTTAAGTATTATTTAAATTGACGTTGTAATAAGATATCCTTGAGACTAGTATTTAAAAGACATTGCTTATTACAATTGCAAAATAAATTCCTTTTAGGGCTTTTGAATCAGTTTCTTGGTCTTGCTTTAAACTTAATCATTCATCATTACAATAGACAAATAACATCATCAGTACTAAAATGAAACATTTTTATAATGAAATATTTGATTTATTTCAAATTTAGATGTACTGTTATGTTAAATGTTAAATTTCTGAAATTAACTGACTGAATGAATCTATATAAAACAAAATAAACCTGTTAACTCTAATAATCTCCTTTTGGATAGTCATATTAGAAAATACGTTATGGCAATCAAAATAAACTTTATAAGACAAGTAACTAAGATTTCACTCATTAACAGAATTTCATTTGCCAATTAATTAGAAATATTTTTCTACAGAAAAAAAAAATGGCATTTTTTTAAAAAAGTGCCTTTTAAATCAATGAAGATTTTTGAGAAGAAGAAAATCTCTTTAAACGAATTAAGAAATAAAGTGATCAAACTACGCTAAAAAAAATGTGTCTGAAACAAGAAAAAAAAATATTGATTATTATCAAAATAGACTGAAATATTTTAAAGAAATCATATTCCCCTGAAATCCTTTTTTCAGGCTATTTATTATTATATATACAGCAATCTTATTTCACAAATAAAAGTTAAATTTCAAAAATATTTCAAAATCCTCTGTGAAAAAATTTTACGTGATCACAAATAGATCGAATTGAATTCCAATTAAATTCATTAAATATAATTATTAATTCATTCAAAAATAAGTTAGTAAATTTATAAAGTTTGAAATCTTCGCTGGAAAATATGTAAATCTGAGGCTGCATTTTAAAATATTGCGTCAGGATGAAAAGAAAATATATTAGGAAACTTAATTTACTTATAAATTTAATTTCCTAAATTAGAAATTTGAAATTATAGCTTAAAGGCACAAGCTGAAAAAATATCTTCTTAACAGATCAAATGTATATAAAATATTTCAAACCGATCTAATTATCAGGATCAAAATTCATGTTAAAACCTCATGATCTCGTCAATTCCACTGAATTAAACTTCGCTTTAGACTGTTTTCCAAAGAAATGTCTGATTGATTTAGTTTATCGTTCCTTCAGGACTGCTCCAAGATCTGAAACGAAGTTTCACGGACGCGAAGGTGGCAAAGCCTGAAGTCTGCGGTAGGTTTTGCTTGCAATTTCATGGTTGGTGTTCGTATCGACGTATGCTGCTGCAAGTCGCATGACTCTGCTGTTGTCGCATGCCTTTTCTATGCAGTTTGGAGCTGTGAACGAACTCTCTCGATGTCTGCTTTCTGTAATTTCTGGTCTGGTGCTTTGTTGTTGCTGCTCTTCATTTAGAAATTTCTCTCTGCGTTCTCAGTGTAGCTAGCTGTCTGTGTTCAGTGCGTTGTCTATAGATTTCTACATTACTAATGTTGACTTTGGGGAATGTTTATTTAATACATTATATACATGGATATATCAAAATATTTGTGTCTATTATTTATTTTCTGACAAACATAAAACACTTAGTTTTTTTTAAACATTTTTATGAAGCAAATTTAACACGACACTTTTTTTTCTAAACAGTAACTATTAAGTGAAAAACACAATTTTGATTTGTGTAATAATATGAATTCATTAACGTACAAAATATATACTTCAATCATAATTGTTTTAAGAATTATTGTTAATTTAGAAATATATATTTCAATATATCTAATTTCATTTTTTTTTACATGTTATACATGTAAATCTGTTTTAAAAATTCTAATTCCAGCAAAAAAAATCAGGATCGACACTATTGTTTTAGATAAAAACAGGAAAATAAACAGAAAATTATTTAAGGAATTACGAATGTTTATACACAATAATTTTTTCTTTTTAATAAAAATCAATTTCATAAGCATGCCATTTTAATCTCATTTGAATAGTTAACTCCTAAACCATAAGATGGAGACAAATATTTCCTAGAGGCAAAATGTGTTAACTCACGAAAAGAATTATATTTGATATTATTTGAATCCATAAATTTATATCTAAAAAAAATTACGAAATCCTAGATTTTATATAGTTCTATTAGTCCTATTTAGCGAAATATTCTTGATGTTCTAATTTTTCAAAAAAGGAAAAAAGGATTCAACTAAAACTGGCCTTGTCATGAAAACGAATTTCATTATTTTTGGCCAATCAAAAATCAGATCAAAAAAGAGCCATTTACTCATTTTTCAAGAGCCAGCACATTTTCTTCGTGAAGTTATTGAAAAGATTTTAAACTACGATACTCAAATCCAACAGCTAAATCTATTATTGTATCAGAAAAAAAGTGAGCTTTATTATTAAAAGCATTAATGCATAAGAAATGTTTTAATGAATGATAATAATTTTATGAATAACATTGAGATAAATTCTATAAAAATACAGAATTCGTAATTTTTTCAATACATTTTATTAAAACACCTTAATAAATGATTATTTAGGGCATTTAAATTATTTTCCAATAGGAAATCTCAATCACTTTGGTAATCAGTTATAACACCATGATAAAAATTAATAAATATGTATACCACATAACAGTTAAATACACATATAAACATAATGTGGTATATATATAACATAATACTCAAATTTGATGTATGTATTGCATTTTATCGCATGTTCTAAATATGCTATAAGTGTTGCTTTCTTTTCTAACATGCTTGATTGTGATATGTAGTTGTATGTTTAAACTATCAATGTCAACTATAATGCTTCCGAATTTGTGGTTCTTTGTAGCACTAATAATTTATCGTATTTTAGAATAGTGATGTTTAAACAACATAAAATTCTTGGTGTTTGTGTAGCAATATAAAAATTTCTGTTGTTGTCTTTTTAAATACGCAACTTATTTCTGGATTATAGTTATTCTCATTAAAATGTGATCCATATATCTTTATTGTATAAGCGTACCGGTTATTGCAACTCGGTTGTCTCTCTTTATTCAATTTGTTCTCATTCATTAGCGCTGAAAGTAAACATTATTTTTTTTCTTAGTATCATTTTTATCATGTATTCTCATTTTTGCCTCGAAAGATTCTCCAAAAATCAGAGTGAATTTTGGAAAAAGGGCATGATAATATTTAATTCGTACGAATTATGAGACGAAAATTTGATTCGAATACAAATTTAATTTATGATAAACTCTAAATAGAAAAAAAAAATCTTTTTGTGCTGCATGTACATTCAGAAAAGTACTTAGATTTCAAAAGTTTTAAAAAAAAGTCTTTGAAATTTTAACAATCTTTTTTTTTTATGCTTCGTTTCTTGCTTTAGTTAAAACAAAGGTATGATACAAGAGACATCGGTTGTATCTCTAGGCCAAAAGCGCAAAACAAAATGATATATATTAACTCGGAAACTGTGAGTCATTCTACTAGTCATTTCATTCAATGATTCAGTTTTTTCGTATTATCCCCTTCCAGAGAAGTTAAAACAAGAATTCCTCTTAATATGAAATACCCGTTCCTGATGGAGTAATTTTTTTCGAACGTTACTATCACGAGGAAAATAATACATTGAATTTTTTAAACTTTTTTCTTATACGAAATATACAAAGAAAAAGTATTGTACTTCCAAGCAATTCTATTCAAAGACTTTTGGCAAATCTATACTTTTCAAATCTCCTTGAGTCTGGGAAATTCATTATGCACACGACTCAAAAACACTTTAATCTGGAAATTAAGTAAAATTAATCTCTTAAATTTAGTATGCGATATTTACTTCAAATTTGTAAATTTCAAGGAAATTTTGAACAAAACTTATTTAAAGAGAAAGTAAGAGAACTCAATAACAACAAAAGTGCTTGATAAATAAAATGTAACACACCTAATTGCACAATTTCAATCAAATTCTTCAAAAGTTGAATGACTGTAATTATATATATTCATAAGCTAGCAAATTCAATTTTCAATAACACATCAACTTTAAATTTTATTTAATTTCAAAAATCTGATATGCAGTCTTGATGTTGAAAGTATTGTTCTATCTAATTTTAGCTTCAATCAGTCGGGAAAAACACATCTAAAATGCACATTCGCTATGCTTTTCTATACTATGGAACACAAAATGGTCATGTGGGAAAACTCTATACACTCTTAGCGTTCACTGCCGTATCCAATATCCACAATTTTTGTACGAGATGAAGAGAGGATGATATCTTTATTTGAGAATATGTGAGAAAGGTTTTAGAAAACCATTCCCACTGATTTCAAGAACGATAGCAAAGTACATTTCAATATCAGCAAAACCTCTTTCGTTTGTCACCATTCTTTTTCTTTCAGCAGGCGCAATAGCTACAGTCACCAGTCTAGCAACAGGACCTTTATCGTCTGTAGTAGTCACGCAGCAAGCTCAGGAGCCTTTAGCATCTCGCCCTCCAAGTCTTACGATGGCTCGACCCGAAACTCAAACGGAGCCACATGAGACTAAAGAAAAAACTCCACTGTTAGATGCTGTTGAACCTAGTATGGATTTCGTTTCATTACAGATTGATAAAGACAGAAGTAACTTGTTTATATATTTGTTGTAGCTTTTTATCAGTTACTGAAAAATCTGATGGTCATTGAAGCATTGATAAGTCAAACATCTAAACACATCAGATAATAGATAAAGAAACAAACATACATACATAGAACACACAGAAAGTTCTTCTCCTTTGCAATATTTTTTACAAAGTAATAAACGAAATGATTATTTATAATTAGCGTTTTGCGTACAAAGAAAAACAGATTTTCAAAGCTTTATAAAATCTATGAATTTTAAACATAAGAATAAAAGTTTTAAAATTCATCAAAACAACATAGGACAAAAAAAATATGTGACAGAGCATGGCTACCTAACAAAATTTAAACTGCAATGTAGAAATAGGAAGCATTCATATAAATGAAAAAATAGGTATTTGCTTGTTTTTTATTGAGGATTAAAAGCAATTCTTACATTTTTAAACGTACATCAATTTGATAAATTCACAAAAACAATTTTATACGGTCACAGAAAATTTTAATTGTAAGAAATCCGGACATGAATTTACTGTTTGAAACTAAAAACGTATAGAAAGATTAAAACTATAATCTGTAACAGATAGGGATGACTGTATTTTTCAGAAAAAAAAAGTTTTATATTCATCTTCAAAGAAGATGAATATTTTTTACAAATTAAGATTTTAATCAAGATTCTTTTCTGATCAATTTACTTTGTCCTCTGTCATATTGTATGCAATTAAGAGCTCTGCTATGTGTCTGAAACTATAATCTTTTCAAGATAACCTTTTTTTTGCCCCTTTTATTTCTTTATATCTGCTCAAGACTTCTAAATAGAATTATAATTAATTATGAAGGAAATCGAATTTACTATTCGATTTCCAACATAATTAATATAACAATATTTTACAGAATTTTTACGAATTAATTGAAATTTTTATATCGGGACTTATTTTAATAGATAACTTTAAAATAAATTTTAGGTTTTTACTTTATTTGTAATATGTAATAATATTTGAATTGTAATAAACGGTTTTGCCAAACCATTCTCAAAACTATTGTTCCATTTCTATTCCTATAGCTTCCCAGACAGCATCTATCGATTCAACTCCTGGGTCTACAGGAAATATTCTCAGTCCACAAGCTACTTTCCAATCTTCCCAACAGCACATTCCCTCTAGTCAAAGAAGTGTCTTAGAAAATACTGTAGAAACGAGGCGACCTTGCTCTGGGCCGGGACGCCTAGGGACCATGGCTGGCGGAACGTCCAGCAGTGGAGCCCGATCCAGTTCTAGCGTCACTATACCACTCACGGGTAGTTCTGTCAACGGGAATAGTCCTGGAGACGATCTCACGTCCCCTCACCACCAGCCTTTCCCTATAGTTAATTCGAAGCCAAACACTCAAATGTTAGAAGCCAAGTTAGACAACCTTAGTAGGTCAGTACAAGCAACTCCTATGTTCAAAATTTGTCAATTTTTCACGCTTAACTTACTCAATTTCTCACTCGTTTTTTTATTATTCAATTACCTTCTCAGTCTGTTGCTCAATCAATCTGTCATTTTAGCTTACTAAGAATTTTATACATCAATTTTATTTCTTGTATATTAGTTAAGACAAATTGCCAAAAAAATATTTAAAAAATTATAACTGTTATTAACAAGTACTGTTAACAAAGTGATTGATTGGGTAATTGTTTTAAAGTTCACGAAGACTTTGCTAAGGAATTCGTAAATTTTGAATCTTATTGAGATAGTGATATTTATACTCGAGGCAAAAAGAAATACTAATTTGAAGACAAAAAAAGTAATTTTACGCCATAATTTGTAAATTCAAAAGCTTTTAAACTCGTTTTTTTGTTATAAAGAAACCTTGCAAGAATACTAAAAAAAAATTTAAAAAGTTGTAAGGGTAAGGATTGCAATACTTTGTTTTATAGATGTTTAAATAATAGTAAAATTAATTTAATAGTAAATAGAAAATTTAATAGTAAAATACCTCATATGAACAGTTTAATAAGAAAATTCTATTTTCAATAAATTAATGAAAGTATAATAAATTAAAAATATCAAAATTTACTTTCAGAGTTGATACATATTAAAAAGAAATTTAAACTATTACAGGAACCATCATAAAGCATATTATGAAAACTATAAATATTTCATCTCACTTCTTTATTTATCTGATCTATTAGAAAATACCAAACAGCAATACACTAATAGCAGTTAAATTTGGAAAATTCCTATTCTTTATAATTTATGCTTCGAAATAGATTGATGTATTTTCCAAACAGTGTACGTTTCAGGTTGAAAAATACTGATATAATAGGAAATAGCATTTAAATTATTGTAGAATGTTCACAAAAGAAAAGAAAATGTAAATAATTATAATTCGCAATTTCAATAAACTCTAATGTAAAGTTATTTTTGTTGAAATTTATTGAAAATTTAAATTAGCATTCTTATCATGGAACAAGTTTGTGATTTTACTTGTTTAATTCCTTATAGGCAAGTACGAACAATAGAAACGCGCTTAACCACAGATATTCAGACCATCATGCAGTTACTGTCCCACATAGTTGCCCATTCCGGTGGTTCCCTCTTAGGCAATACTACTACCGTCTCTAAGGATCTGGTGTCCCTGTCCTCTGATTTAACTCCTGAAGACGGTTTGGCCCAACAACCGTTCAGGCAACCTGGTGGGAAGCCCCGCGGTCGGCAGTATAGGAGAGCGGTCAGTCTTCAAGGGAGCTTATCCGCTCTGACGCCTGACGGGGTCTCGCTCAGGTACATGTGCAGGAGCCTCGATTTACCCAGGTAAATAAGAAAGATATCAATCCAAAAGCAAATTGGTGTTTCTGTTTTTATTGTGTAAATTTCTGAATTCATTTTTCAAACAAAAAGTATCCTTAATATAAAAAATATGCTAAATCTTAAAATTGTGTTTTAATATACCTTAACCTTAAAATATATTTAAAAACCAAAATCCTTTACAATCGGGGAAATAGTTTTGTTTATTAAATTATCATTAAATAGCCACCTTCGACCACTGATGTTTCGCCGGAATGAACGATCGCTCAAATCTTCAGTTAGATATTTTATATAATGTGTCTTAATGGCATCTTTGGTAAATTATTGTTATATTTCAACTTATGTTATTTATATGTAACTCATTTCATAAAAGAAGTCTTATATCTTTTTTCTTTCCATAGCACAGTGTTGGCCAAAATTGTGGGCACTTTTGAAAATTTTTATGTTTTCTATCTTTGTATGCTTATAGAAAATATTAAATTTCATAAAATGCAAACTCTTGTACATCATTTCAAAGAGAACTTAATGTTCTTTCCAATACAAAAACCAAAATTCAAATATTAGCAATATAAAAACGTTGAGTGGCAATAATTAACGAGATATATTTGATAACTCACTGCAGTCATCATTAATTATGATAACTGCTGTGAGTTATCGGTACTTAGTAGAGTAGCTTTTATTTTTTATTAGATTCACACTGATTTTTCATTGAGCTGACGGGAGTTTCTTCCTTCGTTTTTGCATTATGCCAAGAAACAATTTAGTCTGAATTAGTTCTCTTTTATTTGGCGAACACTTCATAAGTATAAAAGTTTTCAAATGGCGCCATAAATTCTCAATAGTTTTGAAGTTAGGACTGTTTCCTGGCCATAGTAACAATTCAATTCTCTTTGAACTAAAAAACTTTTTTGATATTTTTTCTGTGTGACAAGGAGCTGAATCCTGCTGAAAAATAAAGGGTGCGTTGTTGAGAAAGAGATCACTGATGGAAGGTGTAAATTTTTACTCTAGAATAGTGTCAGTTTATTTTCTTGCATTTAATATCTCTTCAATAATATGAAAGAAATTATTGAAGAGAATCACTGCTTATGAAGAAATTATCACTGCTTACATGCATGACCCAATCATACCACTAAATGAGTTCTTCATGCCAGAATGTGGTCAAGATGTAGCTCTTCGCCTATCCTATGTCTTACCTATTTTCAATAACAATATCTTTGTTTCATCACTCCGTATTATTTGTGACCATTGACCATCTTTCCAATTAATGCGTTCCTTTGTCCACTGTAATCCTTTTAAAAGTTGCTGTAAATCGAGATAAGGAATTTTTCATTCAGTTCGACCTCTTAGTCCTAAACCTAATTATATTTTCTTGATTGTTCTCGAATTGACATAAAGACCAGCATCATTAAATTCAGCAGATGTATCAACAAATCAACAATAGATGAGGCCTTAAAGACACATTCTTTTTCGGCCATTTCCTGCTTTGTTTTCTATTGAATTTATCTCCTGTTACCATAAACTAAATTTTGGACACCAGATGCATTTTCTGAACCACCCACTTATCTTGGAATTACTCATAAGAAAGACCAAATTCATGTAACACAATTATAATAGTTTTCTTTCTAGTTGTCCAATACATTCTTTTATTTTATATCATTGCTTCTTGACTAAATATTAGAAATATAACAACTCCACCTAAATATTAAAAAGTTTAACAAAATTTCTAAACTGTAATTTGATTGCATAAAAAAAATCTTCCTTCTATAGAAAAAAGTACAATCATGAATTATTTCAACCTTAAACATTACGGTAACTTCTGCTAGTAGTTATTAACGTTTAATCGATTTCTGGAACAAGATCATTGATTAGTCAGAAAAGTTAAAAATTACAAATCACTTCAGCACTGAGTTTGTTATTCAAATTAAATCAAGAATAACTTTCTTTGTATTGAAAATATTTGAATTTTGTTTTTTGTGACGAAGTTATCATTGAATTCTCTTTAAAATGATATAAAAGAGTTAGCATCTTGTGAAAATGTAACATTTTTTTATAAGCATACAAAGTTAGAAAACAAAGATTTTCCAAAGTGTCCATATTTTTAGCCACCACTTTATTATATATTTTCTTAATTTTCCATCATTTCTTCTACAATTTAAACTTTAATTTGAAATGGAAGCAATAATGCTTCAACAACAAGACGTTTGAGCTGAAATAAAAAAAGAGTTTTTAAAATGTGAACGCTGGACTTAAAAACTCTCAGCAAGGAAGTTTTAAGTATGCTACAGAACATTTTTTTTTTCATAATTTGTGTTATATCTCAAAGGATTATTCAATAAAAAAATTTTCGAATTAATCATAAAATTCAAAATTCAATTTTGATTCCAAAAGGATTTAAATAATTAAAATAAGAAAAATTATTGACATAAACTGTATAAGAACGGGTTTTTTTTTTACTTTCTTTTCCGTATTTACATAATAACGATCTTGCAACCAGCCGGTTCGCCAAACTTAAAGCTCGTTAAAATTTTAAAAATTAAGTATTTTATGCAATTCTCATTTTAATAGCTTCTTCATCAAAATACTTTAAAGCTTTAAATTTAGATAGTCATATAATTTATTCACAATATTATAAAGGCCTTCAGTTATAACATAGTAAGTATCTCTCTAATTTTCTATTGGTTCCTGTAGAATTTGTGTTTTAAATTAAAGTGAAAATAATTAATCTGAAATTAATATGAGTATTTTTTACTGAAACGAAGCATTTCTTAAATATGAGTACTGAAAGCAGAGTCGCTGAGTATTTAAACTGAAGAATATCTTTATTAATTTCTGAAATATCTCAAGAAGTTGTTAACTAAATTAATAAAGAATCTTGAAAAAATCAATTTTTTCTACAAATCTTGCAAAAATCGATTGATTAACAATTTTTAGCTTTAATTGCATCAAACACTAAGAAAATAAAGGGAATCATTTGAAACAACCGTTCGAAAACACCTTCCTTAAATACACCTGTTAAACCTTCAAAACCGAGTTTTGGAGGTTAAACATGTTTTCCGTTGAAAATATGTATTACTGTTTCAGTTGAAAATAATTGTCAACAATCAAAACACTATGCGCATGCTTGAATTTTTAACGCTAATTATGGTAACGCAAATACGTGAATTTTATACGCCAGTTGGAGTAATGCTGCGCAGATAAGAAATTTCTAAATTCCTTTATTCTATTTCATTTCAATTCAAAAGTGTTTCAGAATGAATCTGAAAATAGATTAATTAACAATGTTTAATTTCAAACATTGTTAATTAATCAAACACTAAGAAAATAAGCAGAAGGTTTTGAAATAATAAGTCAACTACATGTTAAGCCTCCTTATGCTCTTTAACGCTGGAAAAAATTAAAGCCTTACTGATTTGTAGATTACGAAATGTAAGAATTTTTTGCCGGGAAAGTTAGTGTTTAATTAATAACCAAAATCCTGATTAAAATTTAAAAAAGGGATCTCAGGTGCACATTCCCGACTTTTAAAGTATGCATTAGCCAAATTTGGTAATTATCTGGTTTGTAGAGCACCATCACACACACACATTGAGCTTTATTATAAGTATAGATATATGACTTAAACAATAGATTTAAAATTAACTTTGGACGCCGATTACAAAAAATATCTTATGTATATAACCAATTTCTCTTCAAAAGTACAAAATTATTGAATTAATATAATTGATATTTTAACAAAGTTTAAGAAACTTTTTATTGCGTTTATTTATTTATTTTTGATAAATATCATGATTTATATTTACTTCCTTTTCTACATGCATATACTTAAAATTACAATTCCCAAAATTTAATTTACGTGGCGATTTAACTTAATTTTTTAATAAAATCTTTGTCGAGGTGATGATACACGAATTCTAATTTTTCTCAAATGCGTGTAGCATCTTCGCACAGATTATGTTTACATTTTATTTTAGGAAATACACCTTCGAAAAATATGCTTGAAATGCTTTTTTTTATTGATTAAAAATAGAAATAAAAATTATATGGGAAATTAATGTGTCATTAAAATATATTAAGATGATATCAAACTTGTTTTGCGTTGCAATATTTTCAGAAGTTATCGAGGAAGAAATTCTCAATTTTTTTCAAATTTCAATTGATTAAAATTTTAAAAACTTTCTTCGATGTGAACATTCTCATATTCCAAAGTATAATTTGGAAATTCTAAATCAAATGCTCCAGCTTGTAAGGCACCAATAAGCATACACAAGACAGACAGATAAATACATACGCATTCATATTCATAATAAGTAGAGATAAACAGAGCTCCTTTGTTTCTACAGGAGTCAAGATCAGGAACCTTTGTCGACTGTTCATGACTCAGAGTTAGATGAACAAATTGAAACCTCTAAACACTCCAAGACAGTGCCTGCAACACCTGCCAGCGAGAAGTCGCATGAACAGCCAACAAGGTGTGCCTCACAACCTCTGGAGGTTAGTACCCCTAAAATTATTCTTTATCAGACTTTCGGGCAATTTTCAAATTACAATTTAACTGTAAATATGGCGAATGAATAAAGATTTTGAAAAATAGATGTAATAAGTTTAAAAAAATAATGCTATCATGTTCGCACATAAATGTGGAACTGCTACCAACAAATCACCCAATCAAACTCTTTGATTTGGAAAAATAATTGAAATAGTTTAATTAAGTTTATTCTCCAGAAATCCTACATAATGAATCAATAAAACTCCATATCATAACAAACCAGCAAATAATCTTCTTGATACTCCTATGTTTGAAAAAATTATATAAAGATTCAATTTAAATTTTTCCCAGATTACATAAGAGTTTATAGTTTAATTTTCAGATTTTTTAAAATAAGTATTGATAATATGGAATTTTAATACAAAAATTGAGCTTCATTTGAGATACTAAATTAAGAACGAATTTGTGGCTTCTCAGGTTGCTTAATAATTAGATATAATCTACAAAATAAAATCATTTTCAGTTAAATATATACAACAAAACCTTTTAAAAAATGTATATGTGTTTATATTTTTTCCCATGACACATTGAATAAATACAATCTCTACCTAAGATTTTTTAACTTTTTCTACAATAGTTCAATAAGCAAATCAGAAATGTTGTAAGAATCTGAATATCTTTTTGTTTTTCGTTGCAGCGTCCAAGGCTCCGGATGGTCCGCCTCAACAGGCACCTCTCTGCAGAGCCGGGTCATCCTTCTTCTCAGGAGTGGGACCCGCCGGGTGATGTGGTTGGCGGGACAGCAAGTGCTGCTGTGCAGCAAGGAACACTCCTGCCAACATCCTCGGCGGTCCATATCACATCCTACTCCTCCACATCGGCCTTGCATTCGTCAAATGCCGGGAAGACCGCCTCAGAGAGGAAGACCACTTCGTGGGACGATGTCTCCAAAAGACCCGTGGGTTCCCAATCATCCGACGTGTAAATAGTGTAAAGTTCGAAAACAAAAAAAAATCGGGTTCGTTGGGTTTTTATTTTTCTACCGCCAGAGCCTTGTGTGTCTATTCAAAATGATGTAGACAGTGCCTGAGACTCCTTGTTTGCCAGACTGCAGGAATTAAAACACCGGTGGCGTAGCTAAATCGGGAAGGGTCCTCGGTGCTTCGACTGGTTAAGGGGCCCGAAGCCACATCTACTATGCACATATATATAAGAGTGGGCTCTGGTATTTCACATGCAAAAAATATGCACCGCCTGCAACCGCAGTAGCTACGCCACCGAGTACAACAACAAAAAGGGACTCGAGTTGACATTCAGTTCCTCAGTACCACCCCATCCTAAACTACCCCCTGTTAAGTTCCAGGTTGCCTTGACAAAATATATATATAAGAAATGAATTAAAAATATAAAAAATCAAGCAAAAAATAACGATACTCATGAGAGCTGGGCTGAGTGTCTCTTCTGCAAGAACAAGATGACTGGCTGTCGATCGCAAGGTGAGACTGACTCACAGCAGTGATGGTGGATTTCCACACTCAGGGAGTCGGAAAAACAACCCCATATCAGGACGAGTCACATTTCTCTCTAGTCCACGGTCTGTGATAAGTTACGTGTGGTCCTCATAGTGGGGTGCTACCGAAGGCTGGAATGCTTATATAGCTGTGATTATTCTTCCTAAGCTCCTGCTAAGCAAGAGCGAATGGACTGATTGAGACTGAACTGCTCTCGAATTGTATATAAACTATATACACACACATGAAAATATATTTATGCGTATATGTGTATCGATGTATATAGAACAATATACACCCATACACATATATAGTCCACTATTAGGTGCTGGCCGCAGCGTGGGCGCAATACTTTTAGCTAAAAAAACAGAGGCTATAGACAAGTAGGCACAAGTAGAGCACAAGTGTTGCCCCACGCTTTTTTTTTCATAAACTTTTTTTCATGGCTTCAAATTGCCTGGTGCAAAACAAACAAAATAAAAACAGACAGAAAATCCGTTTCCTCTTTGCTATCTATCCATAGCGACTCCAATGCTTTCTATCCGATTTCACCGCAAGAGAAACAAATCAGGTAATTTAGACGAAGAAATTACTATCCTCGTGCATAGAGACATCTACTTAACTCAAATTTCTTTACACTTCTAATAAACGGCCATC
Organism: Argiope trifasciata; assembly: GCA_026543055.1. Taxonomy (NCBI): domain Eukaryota; kingdom Metazoa; phylum Arthropoda; class Arachnida; order Araneae; family Araneidae; genus Argiope; species Argiope trifasciata. The sequence continues at coordinate 2,738,158 of JAPMOQ010019505.1, forward strand.
TTTTTTACCTGCACACTCTGAGAAATTACTAAGGAAAAAAATTAAGAAGTGAAATCTTCATAATTTAGAATATTAGCTGACTTTATTCTCGATTTCCCCGAGAGAGTTTTCGTTCCCGTACTCGGGGGACCAACTCGCTTTGAGTGGGCCATTGCACAGGTCACACCTAGGGGCCTTCCAGTGCATGCGCTGCAACTTGATGCAAACCTTTAACTTTGCACTCCTGCCTGCTTCCTTACTTAACTAATACTATATATAATAATCTCACCCATCTTGTACATACGTTCGTTACGTATTAAGAGATAAAAAAGCTCCATTTTTATATAAATTGTTACATATTTTACAACAGAGGGTTAGACTTATGGTGCATAGAAGATAAGTCATGTATAAGCGAGCCTTGTGATGGAGAAGAGGCTGTCGCTACTATGCTAACGCCGTGGCCTTCCTTTCAATGTTAGCGGACTGTTTCTGTTGCAGACCCTACATCTATTTTGTTAATGAATCATAAAAGCTTCATCCCATTTGGTTCTCAAAAATGTTCTGTATAATAAAGAGACCTATGCAACTATTATATTCTCTGTGTCGTCTCTCTCTTTTTTTTCGTTTAGTTTAAGTCTCGTCACCCACTTGATCAAAATATTCTCAATCTTATTCAAAATCTTATTCTTTCACTTACTTTACTAACAACATCGAACCAAAAATATTTCGACATTTTTTTTCCAGATATTTCATACACTTTACAAAGCATTTATAGATGAAATAATTTCCCACAAACTTTAACGAAATACACATATGATATGAAAAACCATAATCTTTTTACATCAGATATATAAAATATCATACTATAGATGTAGTGTGACTACGGATGTAGTGTGACTTTAATAATGAAATGAAATATGGACATGTATAAGATTTAAGTATACAATAGGTATGTAATAGACTTTTAGTATTTTTACCAAATACATTAATTAATTAATATATTCTGTGCATTGAATAAGTTTTAAGTTCTAAGTGTTATGCTGTCAAATTCCAAAATAATCAAATGATGTCAAATTGAAGATTTAAAAGTGCCTTTTTCTGGAACATCAGCCAGCGTTATACAAAAAGATATCTATAAATTATTCAACTTATAAATTTTACTATCTGCAATTAAGCATAAATGTTTAGGTAAGGTAATTCAAAACTTGCACTCTACTTGTTTTCGTTACATTGTTCTGATTCCCTTTAAATGAAATATATCTTATTTTTGATTACTAGGAAAACCTACTATGATTGACTTGACTTCAAAAATTAGAATCAAAAATATTTCTATGTCAAATGACAAAAGCATCAGTAAACTTGAAATTTTTATTATTGAATATTACTTCCAAAATTTTGAAAGATGAATAAATAATAAAAGTCAATGCTTTTTTTTGTCAGACTTTAAATATATATTTAAAAGGACTAAAACTTTGAAATAATGCAATCCATGCACTAAATATTTATTCTGAATGAAAATATCACAAAATTGTGAAGCCTTACTAAACCTATATTGATTAATTCGAAAGAAATTCGATATACAAAAGTGTCAATTAAAATTCGTTGGAGAATTTTTTTCCTTTAATTATCTGCAATGTTACAAACCAACATTCCATAACATGAGAGGAAATAGCATGCGATTCAAAATATTTTTTTTTTACTTTAATTCCATCCAATATTTGAAGACAAAAAACTCAACAATAAGAATTCAAACTTTAAAAAAAATTACTTCAAATTAAAATTTTTAGGAATTTTAAATTTTATTACAAAAACTCCAATTTATATCACTGTCATTTGATGCACATAAATTATACAAATCAAGTAAAAGTTACTAGTAATGTTTTCTTTCATTCTTAAAGCAGCTCGTCGTTGTTTTCAAAATAAAAATAAAGAGTTATTATACTTTTGAACATAGTTTATCTCCAAGTTCCTCTTATCGCACAAATATACCTTTTTATAGTACTGAAAGCAAATACAGGTTTTATATTATCTTTAAATAAGTAGAAACTAATTAAAGTGAGTAATTATTTCACATTTTAAATTAAAAATTAAAATTTATAACTCCAACCAACATAAGTGTAAGCAGTTTTTTGTTGATTACAAAACGCAATCGGTTATTCGAAAACAAGATTGAATTGAATTTTATCGAATTATATTCGAAAATAAAGAACATAATGAAGGATAATATAATAAGAATGGGTATAGGATAGGTTGAAAGATTATGCTAAAAGATTGTTCAAAAATGCATATGGATCAAAATGAAATAACCGAATTTCCTTCATATTACTGGAACTTAAAAAAAACTAATTGATAATTCTCCAAGAATTCTAACATCCATAACATCCCTTACTAACCATGGGTCTTTGAATTAAATTCTATGTTGATGATGGTTTTGCTAAATTTTAACTAGAAGCAACTAGAATGCTAAATTTTAACTAGAAGCAAGAATTACATTTAACAATGTAATGTTTAGAATTAAATGATTCTAATGAAAATATTAAACTATGAATGTCTAGTTATATCAGTGCTAATAAAACAAATTCAATAGTATCACAATGATTACGATTCATTAGGAAACTTTCTTAAAAAATCTAATTTTAACCATAAGTAAATGAAATTTTTGTTTTACCGCCGAAACTTCTCATGCTTAAAATGGCACATGTAACCACACCCACGAATCGCCTAAAATGGAAAATCCCCACAGGGTTTCTGAGAATTTGGCAAAAGTTCAAAATGATTGATCGTTAACCAAATTAACAATTATATTTTTAATCTCCTTCATCGCCAAGCTTTGATATGATAGATTAATTACAAAGAACCAATGAAAATTCTATGAAAAAATATAGAAAGCCTCAATAATTTTTGTTTCCTAACGAAAATATTACTTTCCAAATTTATCTAGCTAAATCTCAGTTTGACATTTTGTATATATCTTCAGTAACGTGAAAATGCTGCTAATCAAATTTTCCAAAGCATTTTATTGGTAGAAAACGTTTTAATAGATTTGCTACATCTACGCTGAAGTTATATGTGTTTTATGCAGTCATAAAATGCTATAAGTCGATAGTGTTTACAGCTTCTATGTTAGTCTTACTGTGAGAGGTTTTCAAAATGTTACAATTTGATGAAACAACAAAAATATGAAAATAATAGTTGAAACGAGCTACAAAAGTACCCAATTTTTTTTTAATCATTGTAGAAAAATAATTCAAAGTTATTCTACTAAAGACTTTTCTTATTCCTCATTATAACCTTCGGATGATGACCTTTATGTTTCTGTCTATTTATTTATAGTTGTTAAGAAGATAGGGGACTACAAAAGAGGAGCAAACACTAGAAATTGTAACAGTAGTCAACTCAATCAACACTTAATTCCATATTAATAAAAAAGAATCAAAAATCAAATACAGACAAAAAAAGACAATCATAATCTTGGTCATGACTTGGGAAATCTTGTGGATTTTTAGCTTTTTTATTCTTGACTACCATACACAAAACTCAAGCAAAAAAGGAATTTATAAATTAAGCCAAGCAAAACATTTTACCGGAATCATTATTATGATGGGATGCTTCCACCTTTTTCTATCATACAGCCGACCACCCCACCACCACTGAACGTAGAGTATCGACAGGATTTGTTGTGGTCGACTGCTGAATAAGTATTGTCCAGCCCTACATTGACCGATCAGTCAAACTAGCATCCTTTTCGGGGCAGTAAATGACTGTCTTCCACCCCATCTGCATTCTCTCTAACAGTTGGAATGAAACTGTCAATCTTTAACATCATATCCTTCAGGGTTTTGAGATTACCTGATACCATCAGTGCTGTACTTAAATCGTTACTGGGGATGCTTCCCCCATCAAAAATAACAATAATGCAGTAGTCTAAAGTTAATGGGTTTTTTTTTTTTTTTTGCTTTATTTTGAAGTTGCAACAACGTAAATCAAATAACATTATTTCTCGTGTTGACAATATCATGTGAATTCACTTATTTCTTTAATATATATATATGACAAAGAACATCATTTTTTATCCTATTTTCAAATATTCTTAGTAAAACCTTGCAATTGACTTAGCGATCCCAAATATATCGGACAAGATGGGCTCAATAAATTGCAAAATAATAAAGCACATTGCTGTCTTAAAAAAGTGAGAAAAACTGAAAATGTCTGTGAATTGCTTGAAAATAAATGATTAGCATACATTTAAAACTGCAGAACTTGGAATGTTTCCTTGACCTAGAGAACGAAGTTCTTAGGATCAAGAAGTTGTACAAGAAAACACATTTGATTCAGAGGCAAAGAATTGGTGATATGTAAAGGTAGAGAACGTTGTCTATACTCGAATTGTAGATGACTACACTACAGCAAAACCGTTGTCAGTACCGTGAGCAAAAAATTTACTCTCTACTTTATACAACATTATCCGTAAAAATGTATGTGGGGTATTCTTGCATTTTGATATTTCTTTTATTCAATTCAAAGCAGAGTTTAATAAATAAAAATGAATGTACTTTGAAAATAATTGTTGAAGTTTATTTTCAAAGTTCATATAAATACAAATTAATTACCTAATTCGTTCTGTAAACCTCTGATGTCAATTAGCGAGGAAAAGCAAGTCATTGTCAAGTATGAATAGCTGATGCCTCAATCCCGAGGAAATCATTGATGTCAACTCGGTTTGATGCTGCATCTTTCGTTTGAAACAGAAACCAGTCCACAACCATAAAATGTCCAAGGCCACCTTGGACTAGACTAGTAATGATAGGGTTAAATGTAATGCATTCTATGACAGCTTCTAATTCTATCAATTCTGATCTTAATTTGATGGAGAAATCAGAAATTTTATTTCATGCATTTCATAAAACTAGTTTCATTACTCCACTTTTAATTAATTATTATATTGTTTCATCACGATTTAAGTAATACAAAAGAAGGTAACAAGTTTTGGCATTATAATTGTCTGTATGTGTGAGTACAATAACTCAAACACATTGAGCTAGACGTACGAAATGATCTGTACGCCAAATTTGTAGATTTCCATCAAATTTTGAAGGCAATACATTCAAAGGAAGTATGTCTGTGTGGCTGTCCTAATATAATTTAAATCATTGTTTACAGTAACAAAAGGATTTGTACACAAATTTAGCTTCTAAAATATAGATATGTATCAAATATTGAACCAAAATCTGCCAAACTTCGATTATCTTTCAGTCTTTACTTTTCACAAGCATGTAAATGTGATAAATCAAAAGTGAGATGAACTAAATACACGAAATCCGAATGTGATTTTGTGATTACAAATTTGGTTTCAATCAGTCTTTAAAAAAAGTCAAAATACACATTCGGGATTCTGGTATTCGTGTAAAAAGCGAATCCCTGCGATTGATCGCCAAAGATCTTAAACTAATAGGCTCTTTCAATAACCGGTATTCACCAATGCCATCCTGTTAATAAACCACAAGTACATTCATTAGAGCAGTGATGGGGAAACTACGGCCCGCGGGCCAAGTCTGGCCCGCGGAAAGGTTTAATCCGGCCCGTTTAAAAGTGCCGTCATGAGAATGTTTGGACGCATTCTTACTTCGTAATGTGACGATCCGCATAAAAACTACCTGCGGCGATATTCAAAACACAATAGTATTCTGGACAAATCCATCCGACACAAACAGATGACTCCTCTTCGCTCGAAACTTCCAGACACTCTCGCATTTTCGATTCATTGTTCTGTTTTTCCGAAAGAACCGCAAAACTCCAATTCCCAAACAATCCTTGCAGGTAGGTATAAATACAAGCAAGGCCGCCCGAAGATCAATTAGTTAGCGACTTAGTCAGTCATCTGCAACGACCCGCTGTGACTCGAGTAATTGTTTGTAAGTTGATGCAAAATTTTAACTTGAGTTAATAGAACAAAACTGTAATACTCTCCTGAAACAAACTTTTCATACAGTACCGTTACTAGAATTTTATAAAAATTTAAGTCCAGATAATTTCCCAAATCTAATTACTCATGCAAAGAAAATAATGACAATGTTCGGCTCATCTTATATATGCGAACAAATCTTTTCAACAATGAAGCTTAGGAAAACTTCTTTAAGAAACAGAATTACAGATGAGCACCTTTCATCAGTTTTAAGAATATCTGCTTCGCAAATGGAACCGGACTATGATGAAATTTTGATAAAACAGTCTCAATTTCATTTTTCTCATGCACCATCAACCAGTAATGACACCAGAAAATAAAGGGATAATACTTCACATCAAGGGCTACACTAAATTCATTTTATATTTTGTGCTTATAATTTTCTTACCTTTTGCTTTTTTACTATTAAAATAATAAGTGTATGTAATAATATATGTATATGTTTATAGAACACATAAATTTTTTAACGATTAATCCTTATTCTTTGGCCGGCTACAATCGTCTAGTTATTACAAATGGCCCGTCTTAAAAAAAGTTTCCCCACCACTGCATTAGAGTATGCGAGAAAGTTTCGAAGATATCAATCACACCTGCAGGTCTATGTAAGCATATCTACATATTTTTGGGAAACTCCCTTGTTGTTGTTACTTATGACATTTTTTTACAAGACTGCTGACAGCTTTCTGTCAGCGATTTAAGCTTCTCTTGTTTGTTCAGTAGCCCCAAATAGGGCCAAGAGTACGACTTGACAACTTCATGCTTCACATTCGCGTGCACAACCCCTTTTTACAGGAGGGGAGGGGCATATTCATACAATTCATAGACAGAACACAGAAGAACAACCATGCCCGAACCGTGACTCGAACCCTAGACACCCAGGCCACGAAGAATTTACACTAACCCTATGCCAGGACGCCGGCAAAACTGCCTTAAACTACATTATATATATATATATATATATATATATATATAAGAAAGTATATTTTTTATTAAAATGTTTAAATAATAATAAATACACCGATTATTATTATTTGCCGTTTTATTTATTGACTTCTGTATATTTTTTAGTTTTCGGCAATGATATAGTTAAAAGCATAGTACGGTATTTTAATGCATGTAAGTAATGCTTTTTATTAACATTTATTGAAAGCTTACCGATATAAGAATATATTAAACTGAGAGTGCTTAAAAGCTAATGAAATTGTTTACATAAAATAGTTTTTAGATGGATTGGATTCTTATTTCTTATACTTCTCAGTCTGGATGTTCAATAAAAGGCATTGTTTTTTCTGATTTCGAAAAGGATGAAAACGGTATATTTCTGAATTGAAAAAAAGAATGAAGTCTTTTAGAATAAAGTTGATTTATCCGTGCTTTTAACATCAATGTCGATATGTATGCAAGATTTCTTTTGCTCTATTTCTTTTCTATCATAATTTTAAATACCAAAAAATGTCTAAAATAAGTGTTTTAATTTTGTGCTGAAGCTCGCTAATAAATTGAAAGGAATTATAAAATATTCAGAACATTTATTATTGATCTTTTGTATTAATTTGTAGAATCACTTCATTCTCGAATGAACTCGACAAATAAGCCATATCAATTTAATTTTAAAATCCATTTTGTAGCACAATGGAGGGAAAGCATACAAGAACATAGCACTGAATAATACAACTTACAACTGATAGTTTAATGGCATGCACAAATAAGATTATTATATGGAAAAAAAATAAAATATCACTCTGTAGCTCAGCAATAGACCTTTCTTACATTTACCATAGCTTGATATGTAGCGGCTTAAATATTTTTCAGTTTAATTTTTTTAAGTCATTCATGTTCAGTGTAGATTCATCTGATTTCGGAAGGAGAAATTTATAACTTAAAAGAACTATATTCTGTAATATTTATAGTATATAATTATACTTGTAGCTCTATGTTGTTTATCAGAACTAATTCTATTGTTATAATCGAACATAAATTATCAAAACCATTATTAACCGAGATCTCTGTTTACCGAATCACCACTAGGAAATTTAAAATATATTTTAGATTTTTTTTCATGTAGTCACAGAATTTGAAGACAGAAATATTAATGAAGTCAGGACTAGAGCCGATTTTCATGATATGGTGGCTGAAAAAAAACCACACTTTCCTAAACCATCAACTCAAAGATATTTAAAATCGGCTCTGCAATGTTAGAAACTTTCCAACTTATTTGCTCAACGCAATACTGCAAATGTTAAAAAGTTTCGAATACACTGTAAATGTGTGCGAAAATTTGAGTTGGATGAGGATATGCTGTCGAAAATAGCTTGTTCTATTTGCAATTCCTTATGCACATACAACATTTAAGTCATAATAGACAGAACATTAAAATAATAATTATACACCCCATGCTTTATCTGTTTCCAAAGCATTATTAAACTTGATGGAAAATAGGAAATATTTCTGTGGTATAACGTTGAAATAAGTGAAAAACAATACAATGAATTTTGTGAACGCATTTTTAAAAAATAATTCATTAGGGCTTTTGTTTAAAAGAATTTACCTAATTTTATGCTTAGAGAAAAATAGGAATTATTTCTATGGATTAGTATTGAAATAATTAAATTATATAATGAGTTATGTGTATGCATATAAAATAAAAATAAATCCTTAGAACTTTTTAAAAAATTTAGCTCTATTTCATCTGCAATTTGCACAAAAATAATGAGCATGGAGATTGCAAATGTGGATACAATTTTTGCATCCTGTCGATACTGCTACGTTCAGTGGTGGCGATGTTGTCTGCTGTATACAAGAAGAAGAAGATGCAATTTTTGCACATTGTATTTGTTTTATAATCATAGCATGATGTACAGATCCTGCATTGGATATATATATGAAAAACATAGTGAATACTGTTGCGGATTTTCCCATCGTCTGGTTTGTTCGTATAGTGGTTGTATGGTGTGACAACAAACATAATCAGAAGGCCTCAGTAAAAAATAACGACAACGTTTATTTGCTCGAAGACAGGACATTATAAAGACGACAACTATGTACAGTCAACAAATATGTTCAGTGAAAACGAACATACATCAGCACACGATAACAATAGCTCAGAAGTAAAAATTCGGAAGTAAAACACAGCACACATAGCTACCAGACAGAGTTCAGAAAGAGAGGGGATCATCAGAGCTTAGCTGTACGGTCTCTCCAGATGGCTAAAACTTCTCATTTCCCCTCTCTTAGCTGTATAATTATCCCAAGACTGGCTACATCACTTGACGCTGCTTCCTCAATAGACAACAAGGCACACAACTTAGTTCAGCACTAGCTTGATTCCACCGTGGCTTCATTTTCCTCTCGAAGAATCGTTGATTCCGACTACTAATGCTGACAACTTGAGATTAATGTCCTTTTATAGTTCCCAGAAGGCAGGACAGGAAATTTCTAGACCAATCAGGCACATTTCTCCTCCTAATGGACTGATCAACAAAATTTTCGAAGTTTCTAGTATTATCCATTTTATCACCAAAGTCGCCAAGCCCTGGGATCACTGACTAAGAGCATCCAATACAGATGACAGTAAATCATTCTTTCCGATGACAAAATCAACTATGCTGGGAAGCATCATCACAGATTCTTAACAATATTTCGTAACTTTAAAAAATACTTTCCAATTAAATAACATATCATCAGCGTTAGAAATGACAAAAAAAGGTTTATCAAATACTTCGATACTATAATTTTTCAATAAACAATATACAATCATTTCAAGTTTAATAGATGTGGACGGAACAACAAGATCAAATAATAGTTGAAAAACGCTAAAATATCTAAAACAGTGATATCAAATAATCTCTCATAAAAATTGATTCATATTTCAAAGAATACCTACATTTAATGAATGGGGAAAAAATATTTAATCTTAATATAGTCAGAATACTTTATTTTATACTTCCAATTAAATAATTTTACAAATTCTTGTGGAAAGAAATGCTTTTTTAAGAAGAACTCAAATTTAATCCGTTTTAACTAAGTTTTCTATAATCTGAGGTTGTTAGAGATGGTTCGGATAATCAATATTCTAAAGCATATACGATGAAAACAAGCGTTAAAGTACTTAGAAAATCTCAATAATTTAAAATGCAATTTTAATTAAATCCTTTATAAAGAAAAAGATCTTTTACATAATTGTAACTAAATAGAATTTCATTTAATCAATCTGAAATTTGGGGGAGGAAATCTCAAAAAATTTATTGAAATAGGCAAATATGCAGATGTTTTGCTAAAATAATACAAAAAATAAATAAAATTCTCCATTTTTTATTCTTTTCAACCAGAAGGCAATTCTATTAAGTCTTTAGAAATGTTTTCCTTGATTTTTTCAGTCATGTTTTGCAGTATACAAAATAAAAATATGAGAAATAAGATTTTTACTATCGAAATCATTGTAAAACATCTAAAAATTTCATGTTCCGTAAATTATCGGTATACATTTTTAGAAATATTTTATTAATTTTCAAAATTAGTTCTATACAAAAATTAAAAAATCAATATATATTCATCTAGAATAATGTTGTTATCTCTATTTTAATATCGTATTATGTACAAACAAGAAAATATTTTCCTTTTAATGTAGCATACTATCTTAATCAATTAGCACAGATGGGTGATATTTGGCTTCTACATTCAACATTCCATCCATTTCAACATTGGTATCCATTTCAAAATAAAAATCAGAATAAATCGTTTGCAATTTAATGTACTGCCATCTATAAAATATTTAAATAAATTTTTAGATGCATAAAAAATAAAAATTCTCCATTATTTTTCAAGAGAATAATTTAGTTTTTAAATTAAGGATATGAAATATTAAAAAATATTTGTTTTGATATTGTATGATCAATTACTATTATAAAATTTCAAGAATTACATAAGCAAATTAGTAAAATTTAAGAATAAGTTTATTTTTATAATATAAGTATAGAATCTGTCGTGGCTGGTTCGTGAGTGCTTAGAAATGAGTAGTCAAATAGAAAAACTTAACAAATTTATTTCAGATTCGTTGGAGTTATTCTGCTCAGTAACTCCTTCTCCAAGAGCTAACACTCGAATCTCACTCTTTCAATTACAATCGCACTAGTTGCCTAGCGCCATCTATGAACATTTATTCAATAACGCTTCAAAATCCAATCACTGTAAACTAGCGCCGTCTATGAACGCCTATTTCTTAACTCTTCGAAAATCCAATCACTACAGAATCAAAATATACCTTAATACAAAAATCAATCTTCCTTTATTTATAAAAGAAAATTAATTATTTATGCATTCACTGGCAACACTGAAATGAAAAATAACAATTAAAGGTGGGTTCACACGAGGCTTATTATTGCCCGCAATCTTTGCTGTTGTCCCAGCGTCTTCGTGTGAACATTTGAGACAACACGAACAACATTTTTCCCAACGGAACAATTATTTGCCATTGCCCCGCTGTGATCTTGTGATTTGCCGGAAGTAGGCGTGATCTTCTATTGATGGCAGTAATAAGCCTCGTGTGAACCCACCTTTAATGATAATTTGCCAATTCAATTGCCACGTACACAACTTTAATGCAATAACTTTAATTTAACGGTGTTGCACGATCTTTTTCTCCATCAAAATATTGAATTGGAAAAGAACTCAGGCTGGATCTAGAACCGTGTAATTGTTATTTAGTCCCTCATATGGCACCGTTCTATATACCAAAACATCAAATCACCAATGGCTGTCTTGAAATCAGAGGCAACCCTGATCAGGATGCTAAAAAATTTTATTTCAAACATGGACACAATAGACAAAATATTAGTTCAGAAATGGCTCATTCGAAAAAAATTGTGCCAAATGTACTTAATATGTGTTATGAATTATCAATGCTTCCTCATTACTTAGTTTTTCTATTTGGCTTTATCTTTATATTCCTTTTTTCATTTTTTTCTCGTAATTTGTTAACTTTATGATTGAAATCATTTATAGTTCTTTAAAAAATTCTGAGTTATTTTTGAATTTAACTTGTTAATTCTTTTTTTTAACTTTGAGGAAAGAGAGTTGGAAACTCTAAAACGTAATAATCTCATTATTTATTGGATTACACCAATTACATTACTTATCTTATTAAAAATATGAGTGTGTTCTTAAAATCGGATCCATTTCTTCAGTGCTGATGATACTCCTTTTGCTATGATTATTGAGACTTTTTGTATTTTTACTGTTCAGCTAAGTTAAGCAAATGAAATTTTCTATAATTACGGATTATTCACAATACTTATCAAAAAAGAAGAAAAATAAAATTAAAAAAGATCTCTTAAAAAATTAAATTAATTTGATTATAATCTGAATTTCGGTATTGCCGCTCTATTCAGTTTTGTAGAACGGAATAATTATAAGAAATAACCATACACAGACATCGAAAGCATGGAAAAAATAGAATAAATGAACTTCCATAAACAATATCAAGGGGCCTATGAACCCTTAACACAGATACCATTTCGAATATCAGGAATAAGGACTTCTTAATGAAGTCCTTCCTTTTAAAGATACTGGAACCGTTAGACAGCGTCACAAACGTTATGAGAAAAAATAACCACCGCCCAGTATAGCCTAATTGAGGACCGGGGTGAAAGTTTTTAAAGGACCCACTCTATATTTACAAAATACATATTTTCGTAGTAAGTCTATAAAATATAGTTTTTTGTGTGTGATCGTACGATAGATTAATGACGAAGCTAGCATAAAACTGGTCGATGTACTGATATTTTGTTTAAATAACACTGTACTGATATTTTGTCTAAATAAAGTTCATTACAGAATAAAAAATAAAATAAACTTTCCATTCTGTTTGGCGGGGAGGAGCTCTGATTTGCCCCATATGCCTCTGCCTTAGTCAGACTTTGTAAACAACAATGTAGAAAATGTGAAATAAAGAATCTAATCACCATTTGACCAGAAATGCTTCTACCTGAGAAAAACTTTTTAATTTATTAGCTTAAAATACAAATCAATTAAAAATTTCACAACTACACCACTTTAGTGTGATGCAAACTTTACAATGAACTTTTTTAATTACAACTTAAAGCAAGGAAAGAAAAAAAAAATACTCCCACTCGTATTCATTGGAATTATCTAATTATTCCCTTTAAAAATATATATGGAAGCCTTCAGAAATATGATGTCATAATCTTTTTCAAGGAAAAAAATCAAAATCAAACAGTAATTCAAGTCTTCACTTTATCCTCAATATAAAGAAAATTTTAATAGAAAAGTTCTTTGAGAATTTAAATAAAGGTACATAAATAATTATATTGTAATTTATGTAATAAAATAATGAATGAGCTGCTAAATTTATATTCATGAATATATTTCAATTTTCTTGACAGTTTATTCGATTTATTTCTTCTTTCGCATTAGAAAGTATTGTGCAAGTACAGAAGTGTAATTCTATGAGCTATTTTCAGTCAAATATAATCCAAATCTGCAGTTATTTATTAAAAGAAACTTACCATATTGTTTCTATCATAGCATTGAAAAAGTAGTTTGTTTTCCAACGATTCCATATTGATGAATTATGCATATATATTTATGCATTGGAGATTTGTGCACAGAAAAAACAATTCCATATAAAGCTTAAAGGGGAAAAAATTCCTAAGCTAAGCGAAATTTAGAATTCTTTTTTTTTTTTTTTCATTTAGACTATAAATAAGTACATATAAAGAAAAATAAGTACATATGAAAACATGGAGAACAACCATATCAATAAATAATATGAAAAGCAGAGAAATTCTGAAAATTTATTAGGCTTATAAATGAAAGAAATATATTTATTTATTAAAAAACCCTACAGTTACATTAATAATATCGATTAAGACAAAAGTCTAAAAAGAAATATTAACCAAAATAAAATTAAAATGTGTAAAATCAGTAACATCAATCTTTGATTTCTGGTTTAAGAGCATGATTTTTCTTTTTCTGAAGAATCATCTTTACTGTTAATGAGGAGATCGACTTATCAGTTAAAAATGGATGTGTAACTCTTATCCTTTAATCCGCATTTAAACATGACCAATCTTTAGTAAATCATGTTGAAGCGCCAAAGTTTTTTTGGATTGTCAAAACTTGAATTCCCCATCCACTAACAGCGCAGCTTCTTTGATCGTCGACGTCGACGCACGACGCGACGCCACACCAGTCTTATGACACCTGCCGACCAAATTCATAGTAGTCAAAGCATTAAGAAAGGACAAAATTTCTATCCCGAGTTCAGTGCTTTACTAATTAGATCAAACAAGTACATTAGAACTTTGATTAGCATTTTTGTTGTTTTTCAATAAATGGTATAGATATGCCAATTGCTCTGATATATTTTGAGTACTTGATCGAATTTTAACTAGTTGCAGCCATTGACTACAACTGTGCGGAAAACAATTTTCTGTTTTCGACGGTTGACAAGTAAAAAACAGTTAATATTCAAGCAACTTTGTAAATAAATAAATGCCGGGAGTGTAAATATGGCTGCTTCAGTGGTGGGAGGACTTCGTTCGAGAAGTAATTCATCAAGACCTCCACCTCTTCCTGATTTTGATACTTTTAATAAATCCTCAAAAGTAAGCTTAAATCAGCTGACTAATAAATGTGATTTTTTTCTCCCCATCAAGATAATTATATCTCGTTGCTGGACAATTTTTTATTTAGGAGCAGAAAATCATGCTTCAAATTTACTTTTATATCCGAAAATTTAAAAATATATAAGTATAACAGCGTATAATGGTTTATAAATGCATTTAAAATTATATGAATAACGTACTTACTTCCGAGGCAAACCATTGTTTTGTTTAGTTTGAAACTTTATGTCATAAAATCCTTTTTTTAAATACTGATCATAATTTTGTTTTTACGATATTATACCATCGTTTAAAGAAAATTTAATTCATTAAAATCTTTCACTGGTAATTTGTGATAGATATTTTTTTAATATCCTCCATTCCATGGATATTTAATGTTATACTGCAGATTTTTTACAAAGGACAGATTTCACACTTGCTTCTTAATTTTATAGTTATGTAATCGTTTTTTGAGAAAATTGAAGCACATAATTGCCTTTATGAGAGCTGATATTCAGTGAGTATTTAGAGTTTGTTCCATCTGTATTCTATATTTTTATTCCCACAGTTTCAAACTATTTGCATATTATCACAGTTGTATTAAAATGTATCATATTTACAATAAATAAATAAAAACACTTTTATTGGTCCAAAGTGCTTATTTGGATAAGTCAGGATTGCACTGAAAGTATAAATGTCATATACTATTAGCTGATCCATTTCTGATGTTTTTGCAATGAATTCTCTTCACACATTTAGGGGGGGGGATCAGGTGAGGATGCCAGATTTCATCTTAGTCCTGTAAATTATTTACTAATATAAATGCATTATCTAATATTTCTGTGTGTTCAAATAGCATACACAAAAATATTAGTTTAGCAAATAAAATAGACTTGCATATTATTATCATTTTTATTGTAAAAAAGAAAAAAAAATTACATTTATTCACTTTTTAAGAATATTGTTACATTCTATTACTTTCTTACTATTATTATTTTTTATTTTATCTAACATCAATTAACATTTTTTTATATGTTGTATGTATTTTAAAATTATTGGAGGAACACACATGCACAAAAAGAAAAAGAAGAAAAAAAAACATTTCTGCAAATGCCAAATTTTCCAAAGAATAATTATTCTAATTTATGGTGCCATAAATTACATTAAAATGCCATACATAGTTTGATTATATATATGAATATACATGATATAATGGTAGTAATCTAGTGTTCTCTTCAGCTTGATTTATCAAACAATTAACAAAATCCAACATATTTCTTTTGCATGTTTGATCATATTGTTATTTATGGAGACAATAAATACTCATAGAAGTAATATTAAATATTTAGAACAATATAATGGAAAGAGAAATAATATTTATAATGGAGTGGATCTATTCTTCACACATGTAAATCATCAAATTATATTTTTAATTTTAAAAAAATGAAAGTTTTCTAATAGGAGAATTATTATGATATTAAATTGTTTTTGTTTTTTATAATATTAAAAGCTACTTAACTGTGACAAAAGTATTTTAGTTATAATTATTACAAAACATTTATTATGAAACAATTAGTTAAAACCGTTAAGTAATAATTGATGTGTATTGGATTATTTACTGTGTGTTTTAAAGCAGATGTTTATTAGTATAAAATGCTTTCTAAAAAAGATTTTGCTCAAATGTTCAGATAATTACAGTTTTTCATTTAAAAAAATTTATAAACTTATTGTACATTCTTTTTTTAACTGCAAATTAATTGCATTAATTATAATTAAAGTTTTCAAAACATATTTTAAAAATATTTATAAATTTATTTATATAGGTGCAGGTTTTGAGGTTAGAAACAAATATATATATTTTTTAGGTTCTTTTCCTTATTTATTGTTACAATATCCAGAGGATGATCATTGATTAAATCTCTTTATTGAGAAGAGTATCATTGTGTCAAAAATGTCATTGCTTCTGAATCATAAAGAATTTTTATAGTACTAAAAATTTTGGTTTGTAAAGAAGTCATTTAGATTTAAAATGCAATTTTTTAAATGAATTCTTGTTCAAAACAAATGTCATTATTTAAGTAGATATAGAGTTGAATGAAAGTTTTTATAAGTTAATTAAGTTTAACTTAAATTTTGCAAAAATCTAATAACAGTTTTGTTTTCCCATGCTCTAATTTTATTTAGACATTTTTGTGTATGCAGTACTTTATTTGTACCTGAAAACAAATTGGTTTTATAGTGTCCTTCAAATAAATTCATTAAAATATATTTTTGTACTTGAAGTTCATTTTCATTTTTAAGAACATTACATAATACAAGGGAATCAGTATTTTTTGTTTCTGTTGTATGACTTTAAATATATATTTCTGAACTCGGGAGTACCTTGCTCTCTCTATAAAGTTCTCCCCCCCCCCTACCTTGTTTAGCATAGTGGCCTTGTTTAATAGTGGCTTGTTCTTATTATCCAATTTTTAAAATTTAGTGTATTCTACTTACAGTGAAAAGTTGGAATCTGTATTCTTAGTGTTGCATCAAATATGTTTTTAAAATATTACCTGATTTATTTAAATTCTCTTTATCAGAGGATATATCTTGTTTCTGAAATAATGTAATACTTTTTTAAATTTACCTTTTAAAAATATTGCACATATTTTTATATATTAGATATTGTAAAATTGAATATCCTATTAAAAATATTTTTAAAAGTGTAATTTTTATTTTTAACAAAATATGTAGATAGTTTCATTATTTTATATCAATTTAAACAGTAAAATATCAAATTATTTAATGTCATATTATAAAATATTGAAAATAACTGCTACTGTCAATTTTTCTTATCTGTTATTGAAAAAAATCTTAGGATATTGGAAGTGCTGCTCTTGTTTATCGGTTTACCCAAATTAAAACTGGAATATATAAATTCATAAAACCATAGAAAATAAGCTTGATATTGATATTAGAAATACTGAATTCCATTCAAAATAGATTAATTTAAAAAATTTGTTTTTTAAACAGTTTTACAATGATTTGTTTTAATATGGAGTTAATTTTTTATATATTTATCAGCTGTTCTGTGATTATTTTTCAACAAAATTACTATAATTTAGATTGAAGTACGAGAAGATGAAGAACAAGAAAGGAAATTTCAAGAAATCATTGAGCTACTTTTGGCTGCTGGATATTTTCGAGCTAGAATCAAAGGCCTTTCACCTTTTGATAAAGTGGGTATCTTACTATCTTGTCAGTATAAAAATGGTTATGTTTCAATTTATTTTCAATATAAATGCTTAAATATCATGAAATATATTGAATTTTGTCTTTTTTTTTTTTCATTCATATCCTTTAAAGCTGTAAATTTATCAAGCAAAAGATTTGATATTAATTGAAAATTTATTTTACTTTTTGATACTAGAGTATGAAAGACACTTTTTTAAGTCTATGACATTTTTTTTTTTTTTTTACAAAAATGTAAATTTTCTTTTTGTATTTTATTTATGATTTAAAAATATTTTAATGTCTGGAAAGAGTAAACTGTAATATGTGCGACTGTAAGATTTTTCAATTTTTTTCTACTACACTTTATCCTTTTGTTTATTAACAATCAAATTAATTACCTATTAAAAAGTTAGAATAACGTAATTGAAATTTGATGTTTTATATTTCTAATGTATTAAAATAGCCAGACACATTATTTTTTAAAAGATTAATTTAAAAGTTATAATAAATTTTCATAAAAATTTTTCCTTATTTATAAAATATTTAATACTTAATAATTTACATTTTATGCTAACAAAACTTACCTTCCCTGTCATTCAAGTGCATAGAAAATATGCCTTTTTATTATCTTCTATAATTTTTTTAAAATTTACATAACATTTATGATGCCAAAATTTAACTTTTCTCAACACTGCAGGTATTAAAATGCTCTGTTTTATATTACTTTCATTAAACTGCTATTTGTTATTTTTTTAGAAACAATTTTGTTATAGTCATATTTATTTATTTATTAATGATTAATTTATTATAAGCAAATAAAAAATTAGTGTAATAAAATTTCTATTAATAATATATGCTGAATTTTTAACACTAATTTTTTTTTATTAATTTGCTTATATTAACAGGTTTTGAATAAAAGCCTAGTCAGTATTTTAATGTGATTCATAATTTGAACAAGAAATATTTTTCCTTCCCTGTATTGTATCAAAATGCAATCATCCAGGACATATTTTTCCTCTTTCTCTCTCTCTTTGACTGGGATGAAAATTATAGGAACAAACAGAGATTTCCTGATATATTTTAGAATTAATTTAATTTTTTAATGGAACCAAAATCATTAGAAAATCTATTTTTAGTTTATCTCTGCTGTTTGCATAAATTGGACTATATTCTATATACGGTTTTCAAATACCTTTTTTTTTTAATTAATTCAATTTAGTAATTTAAATGAAGAAAATAGATAAAAATCTCTAAATACATTTTTTAACTCGTGTAATTTCCAAAGAAACAAAAGCATTAATAAGAAATCTCATAAATTAAATTTTTCCACTACTTCTACTTCTTTTCTTATGGTTCTACTTTACAACTATAAAATTTCTCTTTTATTTTTGTAATTGACTTTTCATCATATGATAGTATGATATGAAATATTCGTTTTACATAGAGGCTTTGTAAATATAAAATGAGGAAATTATGTTCATTATCTTGATTTTATACAGACTTATAAATAAAATATTTTGTTTTTAAGGTTGTTGGAGGAATGACCTGGTGCATAGAAATATGCAATGTTGATATTGATGTTGATCTTCTTTTCCAAGAAAATCTTACCATTGGACAAAAAATGTAATTTTTAAAAAATAATTTTATATATTCACAGAATTTTTGTTTTGTTTTTTTAAGTTTTGTATAGATATACTATGTTGAAAATTTGTCTCATTTTTAACCCATTAAAGGTGGGGGAGTATGATGAAAGTATGCTACTTAACGCGCATAAAATCCTAGTACTATGATTCCTGCCTTTAATGTGTTAAGTTACTTTATTTTTTCATTATAACTGTAAAATTGCTATCTACATTAATTTAAAATGCAATATTATTGATTAAATTAATCATAAAAAAATTTTTTTTCGATTATACTTTGAATAATAATTAAGATTTAATACCACTGTATACACTGAAAATCATTTGACACCTTTCAACTGGATTTATATTGTATTAAATATTTGTATTGTTTTATTGCAATTTATCAACAAAATACTGCACAATTACTTTTTTAAGATTATATACTCATAATTTATTATATATTTTAATATTAATAATCCTCTATTCAGGATAACTATTAATTCTTGAATTTTTTTATACTATATTACTAATTTGTTATTGTTAGTGCTTTTATATGCTACCACATTTAAATAAGTGCTGTAAATTTTCACAATTTAAATTATATTTTCATTTTCTGAATATATAATTATGACAAACTCGACTATTTTACCGTTTCTATATCTTTACAGTATTTTCCGTTTAGAAAAGACATTTGTTTTTCTTATTTATAACAGCTAGGATGAGTTAATTTTTGAAATTCTCTTTGGGTTAGTTTAATTATGTAAATAAGAAGAAGTATGCTTTTTAATGAATAGTGAATCTAGTTTAATTTGATAAGGATAACTAACTGTGTTTTTGAATGGGAATTTTGTGAGTTAAACTTGAATAAGAATATAGCTTTTCTTGATAATGAAGCATAGCACCTAAAAAATATCTAATTTTTATTAATCAGTCATGCTATATTCATTGTTATAAAGGTTTAAATGTGTTCTCTTCAAATGAATTTTAAAATTCTACATTCAGATTAAGAATTTATATTATAAAAATTTATACAACTCTTTAATATTATTTTATTTGTTGTGTTTCACAACTAAAGGATATTAAATTGTAATTCTATGAAATATTTCTGTTATAAAATAATTAAGATTGGAATTTGGTTTAGTAATTTCACATAACATCTTTTTATGTTCAAAATATATATACCAGTATTCTATAATTATTTAGACTGGAAACAAAGCTAAATGATTTAATTCCCAAATTTTATAGCAGATTTAATTGTTCTTATCTTATAACTGACTAACTTGCATCAATTGTTGGTTATGTAGTTGTTATAATTAAAAAAAGTGTTCTAAAAAATATTGTTAATTATTATTGTTTGTAAGAAAAATGTAGAAAAAAAGATTTCTAAACTACTCATTTTATATTAAATCTGATGTATGTTTTTTAAAATTTAATCTTTGGCTTTTATTGCTATGTTAGATATTGTTTTTATTTTAATAATTCTTTCATGACAAGTGAGATTTTGTTTATCATTTTTCTTAATTATTCAGTTCTCTGACTGAAAAAATTGTGGCTGTTCTTCCTAAAATGAAGTGCCCTCATCGAATAGAACCTCATCAAATCCAGGGCTTGGATTTCATTCATATATTTCCAGTTATTCAGGTTGTTAATTTCTCTAACCTTCTCAAAAACTGTGAAAATATATTTTTTTTTTTAATGTAATATTTCAATATTTACCTGTGATAAGACTGAATTTAGTTTAAAATGAAAAGCATTGCTTATTTCAGTAATCATCTTTATTACTAAAGAAAAATTTCAGCAAAATATTTCTTTTTTTATTTCCATGATGCTTACTTTTCATGATTTTGTTTCATCAAATGCTTTTTCTTCAAAAATTTAAAATTGGTTTTGAGAAAATATTTAATATAAAAATCGTAATAGGAAAAGGATTTTTTTTTTATTTTCTATTCCTGATTTTTATTATTATAATAATAACTTTTAAGAATCTTAAATATCAAAAGAGGCTTGAATTAGTTTATATGTTTAAAGATATTTTGTTAGCAGTTTACTTTTAAAATTGTTAAATCTTTCGAATAAAAAAAAACATTTTGGAAAACTTTGACTTGCTAAATTTTTAAAAACTGTTAGCTTTTTTTATGAATACCTTTTTTTTTTTATTTAAAAATCAAACTGTTTCTATTTTTGTCTTTTATTAGTGGCTTGTTAAAAGAGCGATTGAAACTAGAGAAGAAACTGGAGATTATATCCGAGCTTTTTCAGTATATCAATTTCAGAAAAACTATGAAACTATTGAAGTAAGTTTGCTAGTATTCAAATTTTTTCATTTTTCAATGCACAATTTGTCCTCTTTTACCCATAGTATTTTTAATTATTGAAAAATTTATCTTTACAGGATATTACATCAAAATTGCTAAAAGAAAAAATGGCTATGTCTTATGGAGAACTTAAGGTGAAACTATTTTTACTAAAAATTCTCGATAATTAAGCATTGTTTTAGAAATTATTTTCAATTAACAAAAAAAAATCCAAATTTGATATTTTTATGAATTTTTAATCATTTATAAAATGTTATTTTTTTAATGTACAGCCCTATTCAGTTTTATCAAAGTCAAATTTATGAAACTATTTAGTATATATATATTCTTTCAATTTGATATAATATATATTTAAAATTTGGCTTCACAAACATTTTTTTGCCATACATAAAAAGTTTAATTATCTTTAAAAGTATCTTTCTTATTTTTTTAAATATGTACATATTTTCTCCCTCAAGATTTTATTATTCATGAACTAAGGTTGGCAAATTTTTGGAACTGGAAAGCCATACTTGCTGTTTATAACAATAAAAACAATTTAAACATTTGAATATATTTTTACAGGTTATGTAGTATATGAATAATTGTATAATTCGCATCATGATTAAATCAAGAGAAACTGACACAAAACATGACACATTTAGCAATTGCTGAAATTTTTTCATATGTATTGGAATTTTATATCTTTTTAATTCATTGTGTAATTTCAAATTGACATTTGTAGTTTAATTTCTAGGTGGTGGTATTTGAGTCACAAAGTCTCTAGTCAAATAATTAATAATAAAAAATATAAAAAGTCTCTCATTAGTTTCAATTTTACTTAAAGGCTACAAGCGTAAACCCAAAAAAATATTTGGCCATAATTTGCTGACTCTTATTTCAGAAAACTTTATTTAAATCTTGAAAAGGGAAAACAAAAGTATTATACTGCTTATGAAGATAAATAAATAATTATGATTTTTCATTCTGATTGTAGGATGTCTATAAACCTCAAAGACTTTTTCGTTACCATGCTCCTGAAAAATTAAAGGATGAAGAAGTGAGAGTTCAGACAACTTTGCTAGAATATGGGAAGTAAGTTTATTTAACTCATTTTAAACATGCATTAATTACTTTCTCTTCTTTGTTTTTGTATTGTGAAATGCTGTAATAAAATAATTTCTCTTTCAAAAACTATATTTAATTGTATTCATATAAAGTTTAATTGCATCGATAATTTTTGATGCATTTTTCTGAATTTTTCTTATTTAATGTGTGTGTTTTTTTGTTATTTGTTACCCACATTTTTCTTTCTTCTGATTAATTTACTGATGACAAACTTAATAATCAACAATTTTTGGTTTTAAACTAAAAAAGATTATTTAGAAAATTACAAAATTAAATTAGATTCATCTCAGATCTGTTCTGCTTATGCACCAAACATGATTATCATTGACTCTAATCCATCTCACTTCAGAATGATCTGCAAATTTGGAGAATAGCTCAAATATCAATCTCATTATCTCGCAATGTTTCAGCATTGCATAGTCAATTCTAAAATGGTTTTTAGCTTATTTTGTGTAATTTAAAATTCCTTTAAATTAGGAAATAAATTCCTTTTCTTAAAAGAAAAAGTATTAAAAAATTGTTAAGCTGTAATTTAAAAAACAATTTTATAAATCTAGTCAAATATAAATATAGCTTTAGATATAGTTAATATTATATTTTTATAAATATTATATTTAGATATAGTTAATATTATATTTTATTATATTTTTTTTTATACCCTGTATATCAAACCAATTCTTGGGAAAAAATTCAGTATGTGAAAATCATATTATGAAGTTTTCATAATTTTCTTTCTTAAAAAATGTTACAGCATAATTAATTTTTTTCAAGTTTAAAAAAGACTTAAAAAAATAAAACTGGCAATGAAATTTATAAAAGAAATTGTACAAATAGCTGCAATTTTTCAAATTTATTGATACTGTATATTCGGTCATTTTTTTTTTTTTTTGTATCTTTATCTCTTTTTTTTTTTAATTCAGTTTCTATGTTTTTTATTAAGTTGCACTGCTATTTCACATTTCAGTTTTGGATCCATACTAAAATTAAGAAATCTAAATTGTAAGTAAAATTCTTCCTGTAAGCCAGGAGAGGCATTTGCAAAACTGAAACAAAAAATATATGATTCATCTACAAGTGTTTTGTGTTTTTTCATAAATAATACTGTTCTTCTGAAAATTTTAATAAGAATCATAATAAAGATTTTCTTAATTTTTAATCAATTTTTTGAATAAAATCAATTATTGCTTTTTAACTACTGTAAGTTTTTATACATTTTTCCTGAAAATATTTATGATTAATGTGCAGAAATTTGATTTAATTTCCAAAGTTTTTTTTTTTTAAGTGGAAAATTGTTTCTTTAAAAAAAGTTGCGTATGTGCATTATATTAGTCATATTAAATTATATACTGTATATCATAGGATTTTAAATGTATGGTAAAGTGTCGAAGCTAAAAAAACATTGCAAATGTGTCACTTTCTCTTCAAACTCAGAATAATAAGTGTTTTAGGCCAGTTGAAAATTGCTAAGAATTTTTTTGAATATATATTAACAAGTTAGAAAAAACACTTATAATAATGTGATGCTGATAGTTTTACTAAAAGTGTAAATTTCAACCATCCTCATATGAGGTAAAATAGCTTGAGATAAAGGGTATTAACCTAAAAAATAAAATGAAATTTGAAGCAAAAATTCTATTTAAAAAATTGATGCCTGAAATTAATGAAGCCTAACATGTATAATACACCAGTATCTTCTTCATGTATAATTCAGATCAATTTATATTATCTTCAATTAAATTTCAAAAGGTTTTCCTGGAGACATGTTCTTTTTTCCAAGATTTTTCACTATTATGTAAAATGAATAATAAGAATTCAATTATTTTTAGTAAGAAACAATCCTGATTATTCTTATTAATATAGTTTGGTATAAAGTCTACAACATTTATAATTAAACACTGCAAAATTTGGCTTATTCAAAGTTGGTGAAACTACATTAAAAAATCAGGTATATCAAAAAACTATGCTTAAAAATGAATTCAGTGAAAGAAAATGACAATTTTTTTAAAACTAAATATGTCAAGGATTTTTATATATATTTAACTGCTTTTAATAAATGATACATAATGAGTTAGCATAACTAAATTAAGTAAATAATTCAATAATTACTTTTGTAAAATATAACAAATGCTATAAATAAATTATTTTCATTATCAAATAATATATAACACTTTGAACATAATAATTATAGTATGAAACTTCCAAATAAATGATATCATTCACATCTGATGTTTACAAAATTTTTAAGAAAATTAAAATTTTTACTTGGGTTTTAATTATTATTTTTTCTTAGGAATACACTATATGGCAATAAAGTACCTAGGTCAATTTGGGGGTTTTAAATTTTACTTTATGATTACTGAAGAACAAGACATTGATATATTAATTATGATTATATGAAAAATGACTTTTTGATCTGAAAATGTCCATGTTCAAAAAAAATTGAATTATAAAGTATATTTTAAGAAATCAGTTGGAAAAAGATTTAAAAGCAAAAGTCGAATTTCATTGCATTCAATAACTAAAAAAAATAAATTTTATAATTTTTTTTCTTTTTCTAGGAAACTTGGAAGTGCAAGAATCACTGAAAGCAAAGTAAATTGTTCTGACCTTTCTTTTATTATCAAGTATTTTCACTTTTTAACCATCTAATTCATATTTTTTACAATGTATTCTTGTTTCTTGAGAAGTTCTAACTAATAAAATGGATTGTGAATCTTCTTTTTGATAATGCAGAAAATTATTTTGATGTATTTAATTGTATCTATTAAATCTCGGATTAGTGGTTACTAACAAAAAAGATTCCTAAAAATCCTGATTTTTTTTAGTTACTAAGGCTACAGTGTTCATAATATTAGGGTAATTATATGGTTCGAGTTAATGAACTTCCCAAAATTATAATGTTTCAGAATCCTAAGTTATTGATTACAAATTAATTACTTGAAATAATGATCAAAATGATTATTTTAAAATGAAGAAACTATTTCTAACTTAATTAATGTATTTTAAAATCTATCTTTTTAGGTGTCTTCTCAAAGAAGGCAAATTGAGATGACTTAATAGTCTTAGCTTATGAATCAATAGATTGCATATTTTATTTTGTTTTTGATCTTGTTATCAGAAATAAATATTCATAACCTTAAATCAATTTAAAATGCATCAATTTTGGAATTCACACCAAATTATTAGGATTTTTTTTTGTCTTGAGGAAAAGTGTAAAATTTATTATTTTAAATATTCAAACTAATTAAAAGATTTCTTTTGTCATGTTATCCTGGAGATTTATATTACCATTTTATAACTTTCCAACTAATCTATTATAATCTGATTTGAATTTGTTTGAATCTGATTTTATTTAACTCTTAAGAAACTCTTGGGGAGGGGGGAGCATGGAACTCTAAATAAAGAGGAAAAGCTTATAGTATGGTAATTGGATCGTATCATCTGAGTTGTTATAAAAATGATATGGATGATCTTTACTAATAATGGATGTATCTCCTATGGAAAAGATTGTATTTTGTCTAATATTGGCCTTAAGAGCATAATAACAATTTGCTTCAATACTATTGCAGTATCCCAGTCTTTCAGATTTTTCTGAATGTCTTCGAGGCAGAGTGGTATAATCTTTTCATGTTTAATCTAAAAAATAAAATCTCAGATTAATAGATTGAATCTTTTTGTCTTCTTCTTTAATGTAGTTTAACTAAAGTCTGCAAAGTCTGTTTTTTTCAATTCTAAGAGTTGAGGGTTGTTTTTTTTTTTGTGTTGTTGTTGTTGTTGTTGTTTTAAAAAGAGGGGGAGAATAAATTTACCTAGATGAATGGAGTTAAAATTTTAAAAAATGGGCTTTCAAGCAATTAAAATTTTTGGTTAACACTTTATATTTTTTGCTTTGTTAGGAATGAATATTTGCAATCAATGTCTATGAAATATACACTATTAGGAAGCTGCAAAATTATAAAAGAAAAATGGAAAAAAATCACAATTGAATATTTGAGTATCAAGGGGAGGATAATTGAAACAAAAAGAAAATTTGAATTCCTTTAATGCAAATTTAAAATGTTAGGTTATTGTTCAGTCTCGACTGCAGCGCCAGCCTCCTTGGTGGCGAAAAATTT
>JAPMOQ010019505.1:2765104-2841024 GCA_026543055.1 Argiope trifasciata
TACGTCCATGTGCCACTTTTTCTCTTTTTACTGAGCTATCGTATCCAGTTATTATATTTCAGTAATACTGACTGTATTTTGGTTTTACTAACGTCAAAAGCAAAAAAAAATTTTGAAAATGGTAGTCACTAAAATTAATAACTGTATCCCAAATTAACAAATTTTGAACTGTTTGCCATAAGTAACTCCAAATTGAAATTAATGTTTCTAAGGAAAATCAGTTCTGCTTGAAAATTTACCTATTAATGTCTTTATAATTCATACTCATGCGAAGTTTATGTAAGTAAAATTGTTTAAATGGCAGATGATTATTTTTTAAATTGAATTATATTTTAATATTTTTAGGAAGGAGAACAGTCAAGTGAAGCAGAAAAAAATGCTCAGAAAGCAGAGGAAGAGGTATTTTACTGAATTTGTTTTTCTTGTGAGCTCTTAATTTGAAAAGCTTTTTTATCTTCCCAAATCTGTTTTAATAATTCATCTTAATATTTGCTTCTATATTTCAATTGCCACTGTGATTAATTTTTGCTATGGATGTTATACTTTGCATGCTGCTTTTTCTAGAATCGGATTCAGAATTTGATGAAAAGCATGTCTGTTACCAATGAGCATGAGGTTAGTACAAAAAAAACTATTTTAATTATTGTTTCTATATTCTAGAGCCTTCATAAATCAGATTTCACTGAAAGATCTTTTTAACAGGTATTTAAAATTTCTAAACTTTTTGTTTGAGATTCAAAATTTAAAAGAAATTTAAATATATATGTGTAACTATAATATGTTTTTTTATAATATGTTTCTTTAGAAATTTGAATTATGAAGGCTTTTTACATGATTGTATAACGTAATTGATGTAAAAAAAAATTTGTATAAATATATAAATATTATTTTACTAAAGATTTTTTTAAAATTTATTCATTTAAAAATGTTACATTGTTAGAAATAAGTATTTTTTTATTTTTATGAATTCCCTTGATAAACATATAAAAAAAATAAAACTTTTGCCAAACATCTTGGCAAAAACAGTGGCATTTTATATATGTTGGAGCTAGAAATCTTGGTCTAATCTGAAAATTGCCCAGTAAACCCTGGAATACAGCAGTCATTACAACTTAGTAGACTGATATGAAAATTGTCAGGTATCATTTCTAGTTAGAAGCATGATTTATTTATAGATTGCAATAAATTTTTCTTGTGCATGCTGCATTCAATTTTCCTGAAAATTTTATGGCTGATTTACAAGTAAAACAAAAGCAAACAAAAATAGTTGTAAATTTAAATACAACTTTGTTATTGCATTATTGAAAGAATGAGGTATTTTCGATAAATAAAATCTGTTATGATCTGAAGTATACACTTGACATAAAAGTATTAAGAAATTTCACTTGCTGCATAAAATTTTATATTCCACTCTTAATGTTTTGATACATTTACTCTATGGAATAATTTCTTGAGTTAAAATTATTTCTATTATATATATTTGTTTCCATAACCATTCTTATGTAATAGTAAAATAAATTACAGAAAAAGAAAGAAAATTTTGAATTCATTTCTAAAATTTCATAAATTGCTGAATGCCAATAGTTGTACTATAATAATTTAATGAATGCAATTTATTAATTTCAAGAATTATGAATTTTTAAAAAATTCTCTTTTTAATTTTATTCTCTGACATGTGAAAAATATTATTGCTGTTTGTAAATTTAGAGAAGTAGAACTTGTCATAGGTATTGCTAAATTCTACTTCCTCTCCCTTTTCTATAGTCTGTATTTTCTGCGGGGCATTCAAAGTCACATTTTCTGCTTCATTTCTGGTTGTCTGGTACCAGTAACAAGTTAGAAAATGTGACCTTGCACTGCCTACAGAAAATACACAGACTATAGAAATATGATAAATCTCAATGTAATTTAATTTATATATTCTTCCAAAGTGAATATTAAATAATACAATTTTTATTTGAAATTAAAGCAGTATGTTAAAAATAGTTCATATCTTTTATTTTACATTTTTGAAATATTTTTCCGTGAAATGAAATATAATTTCTTTCTAATCAATATTTTCTGAGCTATTTGTTTCATATTTGCAACTCCGCCCCCCCCCCCTTTTTTTTTTTTTTTGCTTTTGCACTATATGTTTGCATGCAGCATGGTAACTCTTGTTTTAATTCCTA
Organism: Argiope trifasciata; assembly: GCA_026543055.1. Taxonomy (NCBI): domain Eukaryota; kingdom Metazoa; phylum Arthropoda; class Arachnida; order Araneae; family Araneidae; genus Argiope; species Argiope trifasciata. The sequence goes on from JAPMOQ010019505.1 coordinate 2,767,276, forward strand.
TTTTCTACAAATTATGTTTTATTTATTTTGCATTATTTATTTTGCATACCAATTAAACTGGAGGAAAAATAAATTATTAATTAAATGACTGAATGGTTTGGCTGTCATTGCATTGTGTATTATCTTTATGTACATGTAATTAAATGTAAAAAAAGAAATCTACATATAGGGAATTTTTCTTTCTTGTTTGTATTATTTTTTATTCAATTTGTTTTATTTAATTACTAGACGCCTTTGGCGACCAGCTGGTTCGCCAAGAGTAATGGGGTCTAAGATTTTCAATTAAATACTTATGTGCCTTGCTCTCTTTATAATTTCTCTGCCAGATATACTTAAACTTCGAAAGTCATGTAACACTGATTCACTAAATTAATGATATAGATGTTGCAAACGATCATAGAAACCTTTGTCTTGTATTTCTTTTTTAGAAAACATAGCATTTAATATTTATTTAATTTCATCCAATCACCTGGTGAATGTTACATTTTTTTTATTTAATTTGCAGTCATAGTTAATTTATTTTTTAATTTGAACTTCTGTCAGTATGATTTCAACAGTTTAATAAAAGCTATTTTTTTCCCTTTGCTCGTTCATTATTTATTTTAGAAAATGTCACATATTATATTTATTTTATTTTATCCAGTCACGTGCTAAAAGTTGCATTTCTTTAGATTTAATTTGTAATGATAGTTGTTGTTTTTTAGTTTAAACTTCCATCAATAGGATGGCAACATGCTAATAAAACCTACTTTTTCCCCCTTGACGTTATTGTTTTAAAATTTTATTGTTTGGTCCGAAATATATTGTTGTAAAACATGGTTTAAATATTTCTTTAAAAATTCGTTAAAAATAGAAGCTTAAGTTATACGTTAAAACTCTGATACCATTAGAAAGCTAATTTTTTAATCTTTAAATTGGTGTAAAAATCATGTTTGTGCGATAATATTTTCAGAAGTTATAGCGGAAAATCGCCGAAATTTCGCTTAAATTTTAATGAATTCAAATTCCCGACCTCCAAGGTATACATGTACCAAATTTGGTAGCTGTAGGTCCAACCGTCTGGTCTGTAGAGCGCCAACACACACACACATTGAGCTTTATTATAAGTATAGATGCACAACTTTTCCTCACTAGTTGAAAAATGAGAAAAATTTCACAAATCTCCTCCCCAAAAAGAATTTTGATTGATCCTACTAATTAATATTTATATTTTACGGCATAAAATATTTTGTTTCAACTGAATTTAATTTTCTTAACTGGAACTTTTCAATATATATTTGCTTTTTGAAAAAAAAATAAGGTGAGTTATTTAATAAAACTTGCAATAAATTATAATATATATTATTTTCATTGCTATTTCAATATTAAATAATTATGTTCTTTTAAAATTTTTCGTGTTTATATTTATTTATATTTTATTTGTTAATGTTATCTTTTTATACAGAATTGTTTTCTCTGATTGATTTTTGATGACTTTTCTTTTCATTCTTAATTAAATATCCAAAATTTCAGGGTAAACTCACAGCAAGTCAGGTTGGCTCAATTGTCGGCTTGCAATCAGGAGAAATACAACAAGTGGCCTCTGAATTTGCTGAAAAGGTATAAAATATATACAAGTAACATTTTTTTCCCATATTTATTTTAATTTTTAGCCAAATTATGTCAAATTGTAACTACAGAACACTATGAAACATTTCTACAACTTTTGTTCTTATAGCAAGCAGAACTTGCTAATGAAGAAATGGGTGAAAGAGGACTCAGTGGCATTCAGTATCATAAGCGAACTGTGGCTTCACTAACTAAGCAGATTACTGAAAAAGAAGGAAAAGTTGCAGAGGTATCATTACTTTCCCTTTTTCTCTATTATTTTTACACTTATTTATTAATTTTTCAAAATATCTGCATTTAATGGTAATTGAAACATTTTTATATTCCAGGTTGAAGCCATAAATTTAAATTTGAAAAATGCTTATCAAGAATCCCAAACTAGGTTACGAAATGTAATGTATTGTTTTAATGTCACTTTTTGTGAATTGCATTCTTTTTAATTTTTTTATATTCCTTTGAATATATTTGATGATTTTTTCCCCTGTACAGCTGCAAAATACATACAAAGACATGATGAAGGAAATGAAAGTTTTGGAAGAAGCTGAAAATGATGATAATAAAAAGTATTAATTGAAATTTATCATTCTATAAGTTAATATTTTCTAATTGGTTTATCTATTTTCTTAAAACAGTTTATAGTTTATTTATGTTTTTTAATATAAAAACTGCTTGAAATTATGTATTTCCTGAAACATGAATAGAATGTTATTGTTAAAAATTATGAGAGAAGACCAATATAGTTCAGTGCACATACTCATTTTTAAAGTATTAACTGATAGACTAATTTTGACTCCTTATTGTTGAAAAATTCATATTTTAATTACTTGTGGAACAAACAAAAACATCACTATTGACATTTGAATGTTTTTATATCATGTCAATTATATTTTAACTATAAAATAATGTTCTACTAGAAAATTGAAAAGTTCAGCTTAAATTGATTTTTCTATAATTTTTTGCTTAAGAATATTTGAGGTGTTTTTTTTTTAATACCTCATAGTTACTTTTTATCAAAATGATCATTCAGCATGATTATGATAAATATTCAGTAAATAACTATAGCACATGCTAGTAAAAACCACTTTTACCTCAAAGTAAAAAATGAACCATCTCATTTCCCTTCTAATTACTGCTTAAAGTTTATACAAAAACTGACTTTTTGAAAAATTGGTTTTCGAATTCAGTACTTCCAAAAAACTTGTTTTATCCCATTTTTGAATTTCTGTTGAAAAATAGAATGTATTATTTAATATATTCAAAAAATATTTCATTTAATTTATATAAAATAATGAAAAACAAAGTGTCTCTCTCTATCTCTCTCTCTCTCTCAGAATCATTTCCACATAAGAGATTGGAAATATTCTAGATAATATCTTTTCATAAACAATAATTTTGATTTTTTTGGAGCTAAAGAAAGTACACTAGATTTTGTGAAATTAAAACTGTTTTATCGATTTTGCAAACACAACAAAAGAGTTGCTAATTCTACTTGCCTTCTTTTTTTGAATTCGTTCTTCCAAAGAACATAATTTTATTGTTCAAATTTTTTAGCTCATTTAATAGAAATTCAGATATACCACTTATTAATAAATTTATATCTCATTGCCTTAAGATCACAGTTGCTAGACGAATCAGTCTAAGATTATGAAGTTCTAAAAATTTAGGGCATTCAGCTTTATTCTATGTATAAGAAAAATCAACATAATGCAAAGACTTTTAAAAAAAATTACTTCCTGAGATTTTCCAGTTATGACCTTTATAATATTCCACCTCATTTTGCAGACAAAAATTAAATTTTCCTTTTCTTTCTATTTTTTGATATAATTTTAAATCAAAATTTGATATAGTTTCAAATCAAATAAGTTTATAATTAATTTGTACGTAATAATATGAATTCTTTAAACTAGTTTTCTTAATTTAAAAACTGGTTTTCAGATATGATAAATTTACTTTAAAAAACTGGTTTTAAAAACTGTCAAACCTTGCTACTGCTCTACTGTCTTCCTTCTGATTCAGCCATAAAGCTATATGGCAAGTAAGAATAGTAATGTTTAAGACATTCCAAAATATTTACCTTAACAAGGTTTGAGGGATCAAAAAGACTTTGCATATGTACTTCTATATAAACTGTAATAAATGGTTTCATGTTGCTCTTTATTACATGCATTATATAATAAACATTATTATTTATTTTGTGATTGCATAATACTTCATATTTATATCTGAAGTTTTATTAATATGTTTAATTAATAAGTATTATATTTTTATTTCAGCCTGTTGGAAACTCTCCGATCCCTTGTAGCAACTAATGAAACTTTAAAGAAACAAGAACAGGAATTTAGGAATCATTGTAAAGAAGAGCTAGCTAAGTTAAAGGCTCAAATTGAAGAAATAAAAGCATCATCTGATGAAGGTTCTTCTGAAGATATGGTATGATACAGTTTTCTAATTTTTATTTCTGAGCACTTAGTATGATTCAAAGATGGTTCTTAGTCTAAATACTATCAAACATTTAGATTTGAAAAAATTTATCTCTTTTCTGTGTTCAAAATTTCTATTGCTCTGAAATGTTAGACACTATTCTCAAATTTTGATTCAGAGCTTGTAGTTTTCATTGTTGATGGCCTAGAATCTTTAAAAAGGAAAAATATTTATTACTATTAAATTTAAAGTTATATAGATATTTATGAGTCTGGTCATTCTTAAAGACCTTTTGGGAAAAGATTTTAGAAGTAATTTTTTGATTAGCTGATCAGTTTTTCACAATATTCTTTACATATACCGCCAAGTAGGGAGCCTCTGTCTTGCCATCACTTCCACATCTTCAGTCGATGTCAACATGTATAATTAAAGCACAAAATAATTCCATTTGAGAAACAAGTTTAGAAATCAAATGTCTTACTCATATTGAATTTTCAGTTGTTAATATAAAAGAATCTAAACAGTAATATCTAGAATTTGACCATTATCCCTGAAAAAAGTAAATTTGTTATAAACATATCTGTTTGCAAGCAGACTTGTGTCATATTATTGTTATGAAATCATATCTCCTTTTTACTATGAGACCATTTTCCAGTTATGGGAAATAAGGTTATAATGATCCCAGTTGACTAACAAAATCTTATAATTCTCCAGTCACTAGTATTATTAAAATATTAAATGCTCTAATTTTTAATCGTTCTTTTAATTCTAATATTTATGTTTGAAAAATATTAAAACTTATACTCAGTAATGTAAATGTTTATATTTCATATATTTATAGTTAATTTAGATTTATTTATTTATTATTAGAATTAATTGATATCTTTTATTTTGTTACTACTTTTTAAAGATTTATTTATTGTTATTATATTTTTTTTCTTTGTTAATTCATAAGTTCAAGTATTTATTTTTATAGGAGTATCGAGAAATGGTTGAGAAACAATACAATGCTGATAAAGAAAAGCTCCAAAAGATTCGAATGCTCTTAGTAAGAAATGTTTATATAAATAATGTTTTATTTAAGAATCTTGTGTTTTTTTTTATTGTAATAAATTTTTTTCTATGCTAATAAACATCAATACTTCCATAATTTTACCTTTCCTTTATTAAAAGTTGTGATTTCTTTGATTGTTCATATAAATTTGTTATTATAAAAAATCATGCACATTTATTCCAGAAAGGTTTATAATTTCATCCAATGTTATTGTTTCATTCACTCAGATTTTATTCAGAAATGTATATGGCATTATAATTGTGTCAGTGAACATTAAATTTGACTTACTGTTTCATGTCATGTAATATTAGCATGAGCTAAAATTGTGTGAATATTTTGAAGTGCTTCATGAAGGGGTTAAAAACTGTAAATTCATTTTATATTCACAGGTATTTTATAAAATTTTTCTGTGTGAATGCTTTAATCCTGAAATTAACTTTTAATACACACAGATTAGATAAAGATCATTTTGCCAAACAAACACAAAATGATGCAATCAAAGGTATAAATCATCAGCTGTCATTTATTGATGCTGTAATACGAAAGATGAATAAGAGAAGGGATTTTGAGCAATACTCGCAAACTTGTTGATAAATTTATGAGATGGGAAATTGAAAAGGCAAATATTTATGGGTTCTTGAATAATTACTTCACATATTTCCTTAATTTAATTTAATTTTATCCTTAATTGATATGCGATATGAATTATTGTAAATGCTTATTAATATTTTTTTAAATAAAGGAAATTGTCTGTATATTATTTTTTAATATATGTATTGCTTGATAAAACAAATATAATTCTTCTGTGATTTTTATTTTATTTGAAAAATGTTGAGGAATTGTAAATTTGTGTTTCTTTTTCAAGGCTAGGAAAAATAGAGAAATTGCTACCTTGCAAAGGAAATTTGATGAAGTGCCATCTAGAGCTGAACTTAGTCAGTATCAAAAACGATTTGTAGAATTGTATAATCAAGGTAAGGAAAATAAATTGCTGTGATACTGTAACATTGTTTATTCTTTTATCTTTCTCTCTATTTGATATTATTGCTTTGCACTAGCCAATCTCACATGATCCTTATGATATATCATTTAAAAAAATGATTCGAGTTTCGTTGATGGAAAGCCAATCTCACATTATCCTTATGATATATCATTAAAAAATGAATAAATTTTTATTTTCAAATTCATCTTGATATAATATTTCACTAGCCTTACTAAAAAAATTAAAAGCATTTTTTTTTAATTTTAAGAGATATTTTATAGTTAAATTATATTTTATTATTCTGTAGTTAAATTATGTGTACTACTCTTTCTTTTTATTTAGTGGCTGCTAAGCATAAAGAGACATTACAATTTTATACTTTATACAATACACTAGAAGATACAAGGATGTATATAATGAAAGAGGTACCTATTTTGTGAATTATTTATTATAATGTAATGCTTTTTTTATTTCCTATTTTAAAAACAATGTGTGTGTGTGTTTTGTTGTTGTTGTTTTTAATTAGTGCTTACCAGTATCATTGACATATATTACTTCCTCCTTATTTCCATCTTAAAAAATGTCACTAATTTGTATTTAATTTCAAGATATAGTTTTTTAAAAATTGCTGAATCATGAAGTGGAAATTGGATTTTCTTTTTATTTTTTTAATTTGGGTGCTGCCTAATAGAATTTATTTTTTGGTATTTAATAATTAGTACATAATTTATAAATAATGATTCTTATGAAAAAGTTTGAATAATTTTTTAAATATATAATATTAAAACAAAGAGTATAGGGTTGTTTATTCTGAAAATTTATAGAGCCATTTAAAAGTTTCAAGCTGATAAGTGTTGCTTCTTAACAGAATATTTATACGGAATTGAGCTAAAAAATAGCAAGCTTGTAATAGTGTATTTCAAAAACAATTTAAACTGTAACAGTCATATTGCTTATTAGATACTCAGTCTGGGTGGGGTTTTTTTCCAAATAAAATATATAATAAGTAGCATTTTATAAAAATTTATTCTGTAAAATTATATGACATTAAAGTTTAAAAATAATATGAAATCTGATGCTTCATTTACTATTTACATATTCATCTAAATTAGTTTTCGCAACAGATTGAACTAATATTAATAGAATTGATGTGTTTTGATATTTTTTTCTTAAACATTTCCTTTAAAAAAGAAGAAATATCTGGTTGTTGTTTTTTTTATTGATATATTTAAAAAATTCATTTTTATTATCAGAACTCAGTTCATTTTCATTTATTTTGATGTAAACTCAAAAATAGATTTCTTAATCATTTCAGTTTTTTTAAAAAATAATCCAGTAATTTCAAGAGTTATGCCTTTTATTTAATATCTATCTTTGTACAACAGAAACTACTCAATTCTTAAGTTAAAGTTTTTCACTTTCCTAGTAAGAAGGAAGAAAAGTACTCTCAATGAAAATTGATCTCATGAAACAAAAGTAAAAATAATTTTGTAATGGAATTGAATTTTCATTTAACTCATATTTTTCCAATTACATATAGAATTGACTGTATGTTAATATAGAAAAAGATTGGAAAAACAAAAATGAGGAAAATTTATGGATATATATAAATTCCATCTAGTGTTTTACCATTATCATGAATTTGTTCAAAACCCATGTAAAGAAAGTCTCTTCAATGTATGATTTTTTGGGTAAATAATATTTTATATTTGTTCTTATATAATGGTATGATGCTTCAATTACCTTGGGTCTATTGCACAACTACTTTAATATTCAGTTATTGTTGTTTATATATAATTTTATTAATATCTTTTATATAATGACACATTTTACCCATCATTACTGTACTTAAATTATAATTATTTGGCATTGTTATACATTATCAAAATATGTTTGAAAATATTTTTATTTTACTTGTAAGCATTTTCTGCCTGTTTCATTTTTTTTCAGGTTGATTTGTTAAATTCTATTCAAGAAAATTTTACGGAGTAAGTTTTGCCTCATTGATTATTTTTTTTTTTGTCTATGTGTTATATTCAAAATATTATTGCAATAATTTTTTTGTCCTATTTCTCAGGGCTATGGCATCACAATCCTCTAAAGTTGAATTCCTTGCCCAGCTAGAAACAATTGTTGAAAGGATTTTGCAAAATAAAGCAAAAGTAAGCTCTTTTTCTCTTGTATGCTTATATAGATAAAGAACCTTATATTTGTCTGGAAAATAATATCAGATAATTATAGACTTAATTCAACTCATCTTAATGGAATTTATTTCAATATCAGTATATGCATGAAGAAGGTATAGCTGTAACCAACGATTCTTTATGTTTTTACATTTGCAACCCATTAAATCTACTATTATTACCAAAACATCTTAAGAATAGTAATAGCATGGAAGTTGAGATAAGAGTGTCTGCTTGGTTTTCATTTTTATCATCTGTCTTCAGTCCAGAAATGGATATTTTGTTCTAAAAAGGTAATTGTAAGAAAAAAGTTACAATTTAAATATCTTTCTGAGTGAAATTAGCATTATCAAGATTTTAAAACCTTGATGTGTTGTCCTCCGAGCTGCAATTTTGAGGTTTGAATTCATAAAAAATGTATGTTGTTGTTGTTTTAATTACTTTATTTATATCTTGCCTAACTAAATAAAATCATATACAATTTTTACTCAAGCTTTTTAAAATTCTGATTTTTATTTATTTATGAAATGGTTTATTTAAAACCCAATTAAAAATATTAAATCAAAGTTAATAGAACTATTTGTTTAAAAAAATTTAATTTTTTCCTGCTTTATACAATCACTTTCAAAAGTTGCTATAATACATTTTAGCTTATTTAAATAATAAAATTAATTTATTAGCAAATTTAAAAATTTTATATCTCTAAATGTCTAATAACTATATACTTGTTTAGCAGTTTACCTCGTTTATAATGTTCAATTTATTTTTATTATTTTAAGTCATCAACTTACAAACAAGATAATTATTGTTACTTACTAAAGCATATGTATGTTTAAATACGAATGTAGGTTGAAAAGAAAAAGCTTGAAGAAAAGAAACAAAGAGATATGCTCAATGATCAGTTACTTGATCTAATAGAAAAACAGAGGTTATACTTTAAAACTGTGAAAGATTTCAAAGAAGTAAGTAGAATTTGTTTTAAAATAAATTCTTTAAGAAGAATGTGTTGCTATTTGTAATTTCGAATATTTCTGGTTTTCATTAATTTAAAGAATGTTTATGCTTTATTAAGTACTCAGAAATGATATTAAAATTACAGAATTTATTACATTGATGTGTTCAGAAATATAATTTTGTGTTCTACTGTTTATTATTATTATTAGATCCTTATTTAGATTCTTAGAACGTTTAAGCCTTTCATTAACAAGTTTGTCTTACCAGAATGATGTTACTGAATGGGAAAACATAGACAATTCTGTGTTATTTCTCTGCTTTTATGCTTGTACAGCCCAACATTATAAAGGTTTCTGCAAGTTAAAAATGCAGCTACAGAAATGTGGATGGAATGTTAATATTTTCAATGATTTAAAGTCTAGTTACTTAAACACTCAACCTTCTCCAAACATGTTCAGTAGAAAGTTCCTTAAAACTATTTTTGACCCAGTATTAGAGAAAGGATTTTGGCAAAATAGAATCAATTTTGAATTATATTAACTCTATAGGCAACATAGATAACACTGATTATCCAGAGCAATAGGTTAAAATGACTCAACGATGAGGTACTGAACAGAACCCTCAAAATATCCACTTTTAAAAATCCTATGGGATCTCAGGCCAGAGGAAAACCTCCAAATAGATGGCTGGATGATATGGAAAGAGATCTGAGTGGTCTGAGAATAAAGAACTGTAATTGAGTTGTGGTGGATAGAAAGCACTGGGAAGTATATGCAGTTGAGGTATCCAAGTTCTGCAAGGAACTACTGGGCTCATGAAGGAAAAGAAATTCCTGGTAATTTTTCTGTATAGAAAGAATGGTATAATTTATGATTAGTTCTGGTTGCTCTATACAGAAACAAAAAGTTAAAATCTACAATCAGACTTATTCTTGTGGACAAAAATGTAGAATAGTTTAAAGTAGTCTCAGTATTCAAGTCTGTTATCAAATATGTGAATATTTGTCTGAGGAGTTTACTCACAACAGTATTTGTTGCTAGAAAGGAAAGCACATGCTATCTTTTATTTAAATGCAATTAGGAAATAAGGTGCTTTTCAGCCATGTTAAATACTGTTATTTACTTTACTCTTTTCTATTATCAATATTTTAATAACTCATTAAAATCTTGCTCTGCTCATCAAATGATTTTTTTTATTATAGGAATGTAGGAAAAATGAAATTTTGGTTGCCAAGTTGAAAGAGAAGAATAAAGGACGTTAAATACTCATGTTTTTAGAAAATTGGAAAAGTAGCTTTTGAAATTAGTTAATGAATTATAAAAGAATATATATATCTAGCTTTATTTTTTCCGAACTGCCAACTATATGAATACATAAAGTAATTCAAATTTGTATATAAATTGGAATTATATTTATTATTTGTTTTTCTACAAATTAATAAAGTTATATTTTTTTATATTTTTACATGTGATTTTTAAATGATACAACAAGATACAATTATTTCATTTATTGTTAACTTAAATAAGTACAAAATCATATGCTTATATACATAACAAAGCAAATAAGGCACTTTTTCTGATGTGGAACATGTAAAAAAGCATGAATTTCTTTGGCACATCTTTTCAGATGATCATTGGAAGTCTATTTACATTGAAATGAATAACTTTCTGTACAGTGGAATGTAAGTATGGAATTATTTTTGGAAAAGGTACAGTTCCCTCTTCCTTAATATACATTTTTAGTGCAATTCTAATTAGTGAGATCAAAATCAGCAGTTCCAACATTTGAAAATGAAATACAAACTAATTATAGTAAGTTAAAAATCATTTCAAATGGTAAAAAATACTTTAGCATAAAAATAATAATAGCTTCTGTTTTTCCATTCCTTGTAGATTTGCATGGGTTTTGTTTTCCTTTTAAAATTTTATGTTGTGCGTTTTAATGCATGCCCTAATAAACTGTCTTTATCACAGCTACTGTTCAGTAATCACAGAAAAGTTATTTCAGAAATTCTTGTTTTATGCTTTAAACCTTGACAAATAAAATTCACAGTCTGTGCAGTAATTGTTAGGAAGGAACACCTGTTTCGTATGACACAAATTACACAGAACAGATCCACTTGAATTTTCAGTTGATGAGTATTCTTGAATCTGCACATGAGCCTCTCCATTATCTAGTCCCTCAAAATTACCATAACTTTTACTTAATATGGATATTTCTCCTTTACCGGCCTCTACATGCTGTTGATACACTCGTTCAAACAGCGGATTAGACGAAAAATCTATTTCATCATACTCTGCACAAGCAACCAATACGACTTCATCAGAAAAGGTTACTGTCTTTTTTGAAGACTTCTTTTTAACTGGATCTGTTACACTTTGTTGGTTTATTGATTCTTGTTCCATTGGCTGAAAATGTCCATCACTGTTTGATGTCCTTATTAACTCTAACCTCTGCATTGCTGTGGCATAATCTGGGGGTTGCATAGGTCTTGGAAGATAGTTATTTGCAGTATTTGGTAACCCTGATGGATGCAGCATAGTTGGGCTGAGTGGAGTACTTTGTTTCAAAGCAGATTTTATTGGCTTTGCTACAGGTTCTGGAAGTCCTACTGTGTTTTTAGAATTTATACTTGGCATTTCAGCTACAGATTCTCTGTTCTCTGATCTTATTTTTAAAGCTGATTTTAAAGGAGGAGTATTTTGATTGATACTACTATTTGAATTTTGACTTCGTGTTAATCCCAATTGAGATGGAGAATTAGTGCTTTGATTGCTTTCCACGTTTTCATTTAATTGATTGGAAGAATTTTGATTTGCTTTAATGACATTGTTTATTTGTTCCTCTTCACTTGTAAGTTGAGCACTTGGTTCTTTTGGCTTCAGCAATACCTTTTCAAATTTTGAAGCAAGATCTTTCACACTATTTGATGTTTTGCCATTGTTAATAGATACAGCACTTGGAGAACTTGCTACTTCAGAAGTATTTTCCGAGTGAAGCTGAAAATATACATCAATTACTAAATGCTTTGAATTTACTCATTTTTACAGTATATGCATATTTGTTCAGTGCTACAAAAGGGATATTTAAGCATATTGAAGAATAGAAAATATCTAAATTTGACTACTTCCTAAGCATTAAAAATATTTTTAAAGTGCATTTAGTGTACTCACCGTTTTTTACTAGTATACGTCTGAGAAGCAGAAAAGACAGAAAATAGATGAATGAATATGAAAGTTTTATTTAATCTAAATGTTTTAAGTACTGTTATCTTTAATTTTTTAATATATATTACACTTGCTATAAATTTAAAAGAGAAAAAGAAAAGATATTTATTAGAATTTTTTCCCAAAAAACTTTAATTCCAATTAAAATATATATATATAAAAAATTTACCTTCCAGTTCATTGTATTGGATTTATTTTGTTCTTTCTCCTTTTCAGAAACTATAAAAGAAAAAAAAATCAAGTCAGATTTATAACCAATCCTTAATATAAACATTTAATGTGTTTAGATTATTAGAATATAAGGTTGTTGAAATAATTTTTTAAAGAAAATAAATTATGTTATACAGGATCTCAGGGTTTAAAAGTATCTCAATTTAATGGTTAATATTGACAGAACCATTCATTATTATTTGTAAAAATGTTATGCAGATGACAATTAAAACTCTTCAATAATTGCTTTGATCTACTTTCTTTACTAATCAACTGCATCATCTTGACTTCATAAACCTCCAGAATTAAACCAAAATTAAATCAATAACTTTTATTGAGCAGTTTCATTAAAATGATGATAGTCAGTTAAAAACGCACTGAAACAATTGTATCATGTATAATATCAACTGATACATATAAGAGATCAATTGGCATTAAAATGTCTCCAATAATGGTATTCAAGGATAAAGAAACTCGAAGAACTGTCATTTTCACACAACAAAAATAAAGAATTAATATTCTGTGGTTCTCTTTGTATAAATCTGTGATTTAGAACACTTGATAACCATTTTTTTATATTTATATTTTATGAAAATTTTTGAAATTTATGCTTACCTTTAAAATTAGCATTTCCTTTCTCTGGAATAAAAACTGGTTTGGGCATTTCTGAATTTTCTTGTTTATTGAGGAACTTCTGTTGTTTGTTCTGTAGTTCTTTCAACCAAGAATTTCCATCTTGGGATAATTTTGGCAGCATGGATTCTTTAGTGTCAGTAACTTTCATAGTATTACTCGATGATTTCACCCCTTCCAAGGACTCTTGCTTCTGCAATGCTTTATTCAAAACTTGCCTTCTCTTTGCTTGTATCTCAGCAAGGAAAGGATTTAAAGGTAATGGAAGGTCTTCTTTATCATTTGGCTGCTCTGTTGTGTTGGAGAATGTTAAATGTTGTGTTGGGGAGAGAGGAACTTCAATGTGTTCATTTGGACTTTGAACTGCCTTTATGGGTGATAAAGGAGCTTGAGGTGTCAGCACAGGTATTGCAGAATTCTTAATAGACAAACCTGATTTTTGAGAACATTTTATTTCTGTAGTTCTAATAGGTGGTATGGGTGGCAAGTTAGATTCATTCTTTTGAATGCTTGTCATGTGGGGTATTTTAGATGGTTTAACACTGGGTTGATTATTGAAATCTGGTTTACTAACAGGTTCAGAAGGTTTCTTGGGTATTGCAGGCAAAGTATGTATTAGTTTAGGCTTAGGACTTGTTAGAGTTGGTTGTATATTTGGAGGATTCACTTTAATCAATAATGGTCTTTGGGTTTGTGTTAAATCCTTTTTAATGAAAGCATGATGAGGCTGATGAAATCCTCTAGTTACACTTGCAACACCACCGTCTGTTTTCTTTGGCTTTCCATTTGGTAAAGTCATTGAAGGAACTTGAATTATGGCATCATCCAGAAAGCAATCAACTGGATCAGTTGAATTTTGATCTTCTCGTAAATCAGGTAAACTCCTATTTTTTCTTTTCATAAATCCCCCCATCAGCTTTCGCTTTATTTTATGAGGCTTCTTATCAGGAACTGTTATGGGTGAAAGCAGATCTCTGTTACTAAATTCAATTGCATTATTTTTGTCACTTGGACTAGGAACCTGTGAAGAGTGCTTTTGTGGCTTTTTTCTAACTTCATTATCTGTTTTAGGTGGAGAATCTTTCTTACGTGTGGGAGATTTCGGAGCTACAGCTTCTTGATTTTTGCTGCTCTTTTCTGGATTAGTTTGGCTCTTTCTTTTAGGACTGTAATCGGGTTTGGTTTTAGGAAGATCGACATTTTTTAGCATTGTCTCATTCAGTGCATTTGAAAGACTGGTGTTTTTGCGCTGCTTGTCCAAAAAGTCTTTGTACACCTGATCATCTTTCACTTTCAATGAACCAGTTGATGTATTTTTCTTTCGGTTTCCTTTCTTGGGTAAAGTTCCATATATTTCAATGTTTTTACCAAAGTGATCTGCATCGTCTGAATTGCTTTCTTTACTTCCTGTCTTTGAATGAGTGCTATCTTTACTTCCTTGTCGACTGTGTCTAGAATGTGTACTGTCTCGACTGGATTGCCTACTGTGGTGTCCAGTATGACTCTTCTGTTTTCGTCTTTCATCCAGCTCATGATCTTTTATTCTTCGATACAGATTAGATGATCTCATGACACAAGTACTGTGTTTCATCTTAGCACTGACTAAAGAACGGGAATTGTTATAAGGGGCTTCCATTGCTGCCCTTGCTCGAGCTGAAGGAAGGGAAAAAAAACATTAGAAACATACAATTATTAAAATGTTAGTTTAAATATTAAATTTGATTATAAATTAAACAATAAAATATAAATAAAAGAAATGTTATTAATAAGGAGATCAACTGAAAAATGAGTCAAAATGAACCTATATACATATAGATTCAATGAACTAAATTATATCTCATGATTACATATTTACTAAAAAAATGGGAACAAAAAGAATATAAAACAGATGGAATCATTCCAACTTTGTACAAAAACTTATCAAAATCACTTTAAAATGTATAGGAAATTAATCCCTGTACAAATAAATTTATACTGTGCAACATTTCATCTCCTGCTACTTCCCAATATTGATTTTTTATTAGTTTTATTCAAGCATTATTTGCATAAGGATATGATATAGAAAATCTTCCATTACACATATTGTGGTATATTTGTAGACTGAAAACCAAGAAGAAAAACCAACCTGCTGCTGAATCACTTAGTAAAGCAGCCATGACTAAATCTCCATCCTTCTCTTTTTCATGTGATTTTGCAAGTAAAAGATCTGCCTCTGCACATAGCTTATCACAATCTGGAGGACCTATTAGAAAAAAAAAATCATTATAAATAAAATATGCTATAACAAAAGAGAAAGATTTCCATTAGTTCATTTGATAGAGTAATATCTCTATGTTGTTCATTAAAAAATGTGAACTTTTATTTTGTACTTTGCCCACCCTCATTTAAACAATTTATTTCAGCTATTATCATAATAAAAAGACTGGTAAAAAAAGAAAAGCAACATCAAAATTATGACCTTCAGTAATACAAAAGTTTTATCTATAATCTTAAATTATGGAATTACACAAAGTAATTAGTATTTTTTATGGAATATTTATGTCCATGAAAGTGCTTTGTTCCACTGCTAATAATCATTTAAGCCTTTCTTTAAATTTGTGTCTTAATTAAAAGCATAACATGAAAAGAGATTTTTTTAAACTTTAAATTTAAATAATAATTCATTTCATTTTTTTTTTCCAAGTTATATTTTTTAAAGGATTTGAATGTTTTAAAAAAATCAAATGTCAGTTGCAAACAAATACCTGAAGATTCTTCGGTGATCAGTTTAAGCTTTTTGTCTAAATCTGTGTCATCTTCGGGTTGCCAATCTTCTGGAATTTGTGTTAGACGAGGTTCAATCTTTATTGGAGATCCATTCACTGAAGGATAACTGTCTGAACTTGACACAGAAAAAGAATCATACCCATGATCTGAAGTATTTGAGTCAGGAAGTTGGCTTTTCTTATTTAGCCCAAGAAGTAATCTAAAAATTTATATATAAAGCAAATATTAATCATCCTGTTAAAGTAATAATTTTTTGAAAAATATAATTTTATTTGTTAAAATCTAATTTGCTTGCATCATTTTTGCTAGTTTTCTGATACTAGATTTAAATAATTCAGGTCATTTTCAATTCATTTCTTTAATTATTCTTTTTTTTTCATGGTATTTGCATTGAAATGCATATATTTGCTGTTGGGTTGATTTTTTTTTAATTCTGCATGCGATAAACCTTTAATATTTTGATTATTTGATAAGAATTTTATTATTTACTGTAATATTTTTGTTGAAATAGTAAATGAGCTTTAAATTCATCATAGTATATGGCTATAAAATTTTTACAAGTGCCTTATTTTCTATGAATACAATATTCAGATCAGTATTATATATATATATATATATATATATATATATAATCAACTAAAAAATATTTCACAAGCAATCAAATGCTTGTCTTAACATCATTTTATCTTAAATCTATGTGGAAATGCCTCTAAATTTTATTATTAAGAGTTTTTATTTTATTTTTAATTATTCCAAACTATATCTAATCCCAACTTACCTTTTGGATGCAACAACTGTTAAAAATGGATTTTCAATGGAATTACTGCTGGAAGAACTTGTTCGATCTCCACTCCATGAACCAGAATCTCTTCTAACCACAGGATTTTCAGGTGTTGTATTCTTTAACACACCAACTTTACTGTTATTTGCATTATCAAAAGATTCCAAACTACTGCTGCTGTTACGATTACCAACCGAACTCTGACTGTATGAACGACACAAAGACATATGATGTTTCTGTTGTTTCAACACATTCTCAACAGCTTTTCTGCTTATATACATATCATTAACTTCAGGATCTTCCTCTGTGTAAGCAGAATCATTGTCCTTATCACCATCAAGTTCTGCTTTCTCCTGTTTCTGGAATTCTAAAGCACTTAGGTTGCTGTACATTTGAATCTCAGCTGCTGGATTTTTGGGCATTTGTGTGAAGGCAGGCAAAGATATTTCATTGAATTTCGATACATCTGTAAGCTCATCTTTACCGGAAGATAATGAATTCAAATACTGCAAGTTGCTGTACATAGGTGGAGTTTGATTATGAGATGATGAGCTGGAAGGTTCTTGGCCATATTGGAATTTGTAAGCATGATTATGAGAAGTCATCCCAGGGTCATTTATGTGAGTATTGTATGAGTATGAATCATGAATGGCAGTGTTAGGATAAACATCTAAATGCCTCATATGTCCATAAGCATGTTTCATATTTGCTATCTTTTTAGAGTTTTGGAACATCAAATATTGATTTATCACATACTGCCTTTGGTTTGCTGGTGGTGGTGGATTATTTATTGGATCATTTGCATAAATGACTGGAGAGAATGTATCTGTAAAAAACAGGCAAAAATTAACAATCGCCTCAAAAAAGTTTGGATTAAATTATAACTACAGTTGAAACATTATCTATAATATGAATTGCATTTATACTTAATGTTTCAGGATGCAAAATGTTTATATACCTCTATGAGAAAATCCAGTGGAAGTATCAGGGTTTGCAAATAAAAGTAAAAGAGGTTGAAATCGACCTCTTTGGCACTTTTCTACAACCTGTTCCCAGCTTGGACCAACCTGCAAAATAAAAAAAAATGCTTGTACATTTGCATTTCATTTACTTTGGGTCAAAATTAGACACTTATATATTTTTATAAATTTTTATTTATTTATATAATTCTAAATTTTTTATCTTGAATACTAGGTTATTTAAATTTTTTTATCATTATATTTGTCCATTTTGTTGGGGGGGGGGGGAGATTATAGTTCCTTTTTGTAAAAACTATAAACTATTCCTCTTAATTTATCATATAAAAAGTAATTTTTTTAAATCCATAAATACTGTGGAGTTTAAACTTAGATGACTATAGCATACCATTGATAAAATAGGGTTTTTTGAGAGATTCTATTAAATAAGAAAATATATATGGTTTGTTATATATGCCAACTATTTCAATTTATAGTTTTGGAAAAGATGAAATGCAATTTAATTTATACATATTTAAAAACAGATTTCATTTTATTTTTATAAAAAAATTACAAATAATGAAAGAAATTGTTAAGATTTTATTACCTCTTGGACAGTTGCATCATCAAAATATATCCAAACTCTTAGTTTTGTATGGAAAAAGAATGTTGAATAATGTTTGCCATAGTATGTAACAACTCCTACTAACTGATGAGTAGTTGAATTGGCCCAATTTATATCACAAACATCATGAAACATCTATTGTTAAAGAAAATATGTTGATTATTAGTCAATAGTCATCAATCAAATATTTAAAAAAAAAAAAAAATTATAAATTTACGGAAACAATTTAAATAATTGCTTTTCATATAATGTTTCTCTGATGTTGTACAAAAATTTGTTGTTTGATTACATCTGAAATTTTTATAATTTGCAAACGATTTCTTAGAAAAAAAAATATCAATACGTCATTCTAATCACAAAACAATAACAAACATGTAAACTATTAGATAAACATATACTTCCATCTAGAAAAATACAAGTAATAATGATACATTTTATTTTGTTTGGTTCAATGAAATTAATAAGTACTGCAAAAATAATTACAACTTTTAAATTTTCATTTGATCTTGAAGTCTTGTTATTCTTTTAACACACTAAAATTATAAAAACGTTCCATGCTTTTGCAATTGTAATTGATTTAATTATGCAACTTGGAATTTCACTAATTTAAAACCATTTCAATGAAAGCTATAAGATAAGATATCTCAGCAGTGTTGGTCGCAGATAGATAGAATGATGGTGCGTCAAGGATATTTTATTAATAGGACTGAGAGATTGTCTAGAAATTTGGATTTATTATTTTTTGTGGACATTTATTGACTGAAACAATATAAAATATAATTCTTCATGTCATTTAAAGCTTTATGTCATTTTTAATAGGAAATTTAAGCTTGTATCTAAAGGTTTAGAAATTAAAAAAACTGGATTACAATGGTCACCTTGTATAACATATTCATGGTAACCCATATAATGAAAAGTATATCAAAGACTTTATTTATTTATCAACTATAGCTAAAGAATTTTTTTCTTTCCCTTCTCATCTTTGTATTCTCAAAAAAAAAAATTGACTAAGCTAGTGCTATATATATTCTCAATGCATTACTTTAATGGACTTATCCTCAAACAATTTAGTGCATCTTCAATTTTGATAATGAATATATCTATTACAAATGGTTTCTTAAATAAAAGTATGCATTAGCAAAATGCCATATAAAATTAGCAAGACACTTTAAAAATCTATAACATATGTAACATAAAATATTTTGCATGCAATTTTTCTTACATCTTGTAATTGTAGATACATCCCAATACTTCGAAAAACATCTGTAATATGCTGAAGAGTTGGACATTCAGAATCCCAAACCAGGCCAATACTCACTGAAATAACAAATATAATAATTTTAATATATAAATATTAACATCAAAGAGTCAAGTTTTTAGAGTGGTTATATAATTTAATACTTACTATACACAATTTTTAGATTAAATAAGATAAATAACTATAAATAAAGTTTAGACATACAGTATATTTTTATATCATAAGTTAGGAATTGTGTTAAATTGCATATTAACAATCTTTAGTTTAATTTTTTTAACATATAAATACCATACATTATAACCTTACCAAACTGGATTTAAGCAACTTCAATAATAGTTAGGTCCAAACTTTTGTTTGAATATTTACATTTTGCAAAAGTGTTAATAAAATTAGTTTTAATTAATGATTACATTATTTTAATAACTTCGATTGAATATTTGTTTACTTACCAACTTCAGGGTGATTCATTAAAGTTTTCTTGGCTTGTACTTTCTCTCCACAGCCACTCTAATGAAATAAAGAAGATTTTCTATATTCAAATATTTTTATAACATGCACTTCAAAAAAAATGTATATAATGTGTTAATACAAGAATGCTATTAAAAGATTTTTTTTCAATGAATAATGCAAAGCAAAATAACGATCTACATTTAACAAAAATTTAAAATTTATACATTGCATCATTTTACCATTTTATGAAAAAAAAATTGTTTAAAAAATTCAAAAAACTATCACACAATAAAAAGTAAATTTTTATTTAAAACCTGTTTATTCCATTGTTAAGTTATAAATTATAAAAATATGAAGGAATTATATATTTACTTTTAAAAAGTGTATATTCAGCTTAAATAAAAATGCATGTGACAGAAAATGTTTCTTACTGGACATTCTCTAACTTCTCCCATTTCTCCAGCCAATCTCAATAGCTTTCCAAAAGAATTCGAAGGTATGCTCTTTGGATCTTGTTGTAACATATCCATTGATTTAGCACTGCAGAAAAAAATAATAGTATTTTTTAAAGATTAACTTTTCTTTTTAAAAAGGCTCAAATTATTTTATCCTTTACAACCGTCAGAACAAACACTTTTTTCCTTTCAACTTACCATAAAGCAGAAGTTGTCAC
This sequence comes from Argiope trifasciata, assembly GCA_026543055.1. Taxonomy (NCBI): domain Eukaryota; kingdom Metazoa; phylum Arthropoda; class Arachnida; order Araneae; family Araneidae; genus Argiope; species Argiope trifasciata. The sequence continues at coordinate 2,788,057 of JAPMOQ010019505.1, forward strand.
ATAATGCACCATTTGTGTAAATGGAAGAGGTTCGGATGAAGCAGAACAATTCTGGCACATGCGCTGTAAAAATAAGGAAGTAAAATTAGCCATCATGTTTTTTTAGCATTAAAAACATCATTAATGATGCCTACAATAGGTCAGAAGTTATACCTGTTCCACAAGTGTCATGGCAAATTTCTGATGAGGTATGCAATACACATTTCCACACATATCATCTACTTCCTGATTTGCAATGTGGACATGGATCCTTAGAAGTATGTTTTCCTAAAAAATATAATCATTAGTGAACAATGAAGTAAATATTAAGAATTTCTACGGTTTTGGATTATGGCAATATGAAAATTCTATCGTTTTAACATTTGTGACTTACAAAGCATTCAGCTGCATCATCCATAAAACCCAGCTGAAATCGTCTTTGATCACAAAACGTCCTTGCAAGAGCATGTCTTAAAGCATCCGGTGGAAGAGCCGATTCTTGACTGTATTGAAACTGGGTGAATAGCTCCTAAAAAGGAAATAAAAAAAATAATTTTTAATTCCTTTAATTTTTTTTATCTGTCTTTGTCTCATTACACTCCGCCTAAACTTCTTAGTGCGTTGTTGAAATGTTAATATAATACAACATTAATTTCTTCGATGTGAATTTTATAATCTGCAACCAAAATAACCTATCAAATTTTCTTGAACAGGTTATTAGCTAGACTTTAATTGATGTATTATTGTTGTGAGCACAAAATGCCAAACTATATTTCTACGATATCCTCACATGTATGGTCATTTATGCCATTCAAGTGCCAAGGCATAAATGCTATTCATGGGAAAGGCTAACAAGGAAGGGATTATTTTATCACACTCTTTTATTACATTAGGTTTCAAAAAGTGAAATAAATGACTTAGAATGCTGTCTTCATGTCCCTCAAGGCCCCTTTCTCCAGTTTTATAATTTTGTCCTTTTTCCCCGTCATTAATTTATTATGGAAATGTCGTAATAAATCAGCCGAAGTCGTTGACTCGTGTTATCTAATACTATAATACGAGGAATGGTTGCCAGGTCGAAAATCGCCCCAGAATTAATAAACTCCGGTAAACTTGGGGGTCTGGGGTTTTTGGCCACGAGAAATCGATTGGCGCTGGTTTTGAAGCGCTACGGTCGAGCAGTTCGGAGTTACAGATAGGATATTTTCACACTTTATTAGTTCGCCATAATGGCTACTTAAATTTTCAAGCGGTAACGTGCTGCCATCTATAACCAATATGGCGAACTAATAAAGTTTTATGTTTATGCTGTTATAGGTTTATAATATGCTTCTTATGTATGTATATATGTTTGGTTTTTCTAAATAAATTTGTCAAAAATATTGAACTTCAACACACTTCAATCTTTACCTTTGTATAGAATAGTTCCCTTTCCAAACTCTAACTTTGTTTAGAATAGTTTACAATGGTGCAATTTAACCGGTTATCTTTTCACCAATGGTTTCACAAATTTTTTTATGGCATGTATTGTTTTGATAAATCACAATTGAAAATTTAAATCTTCGAGTTAGCTTCGATACCTGTTTTCTCCGAGCGGAGCTCGGTCCCCCGCTGGTATAACCAATATGTAAACCAACTTTTCTCTAATAGTAGCTTCATGTCTCACTCTTCATAATTTAAAGAGTTGAGAAAAACGAAATATCCTCAAATATATTTGCCCTCTATAAAAAAAGAATTTCCTCCCCATTTAATGCATGATGAAACAATGTATATGAATAATATTTAAAATGTTGCTTGTATTGTCGGCCAAATGAGAGATAAAGTTTATTTCACTTTTATGTTCATTAAATAAAAAATAATCAATAAAAGTATATATCATTTGCTCTAATTTATTACATTCATAAAAATTATATTTACAGAAAAAGGCACCGTTTATATTAAACAACTTTCTAGAAAGCAAAAATATAATGATACAGTGGCTTTCATTTAAGTATGGGTATCATTCATTCAAATCATTCAATTCAATTCATTTAAACATGGGATACGAAAACTAGCTCTTTGTATTGAAATTGAAATTGTGGATAATAAAGAACATTATTTGTTAAAAATTTAAGAATAAGAGAGCAATCAGAAAAATATGATTTAAATTTTCCAAAAATTTGTCTTATAAGTGCATCTTTGACATTAATTTCAAAATTTTTCTACAATATAAACTGATTATTCTACAAGGAAAAAAATTCTTTCTCTTTTTTTTATTACGTTAATTACGTATTCTATTCGAATAAACAAAATCAGAAAATTACCAAAGCCAGCATTTCCTCTTTTTTTTTTTTATTACCCTTTTAATATGTGTACATAAGGTACCCAAGTTGTGAATCAGCTTTTTATATAGAGCGTAACAGGTGTTGTTTAAACAATAGATGATGATACGAGAAACCACGATGTAGAACCCTATTCACTGTCAAACTGCACACGTGTGATTCGAGGGAAAACATGAAGTTACCATGGCAACGTAAACATATGGCCTTGAACCTTTGCCACCCACATCGGAACAGTTGTAGATACGTAAAAAGTGCACAACGCACACGCAGATTAGCATATTTCGTGTTCGAATAATAGAAACTCGCCTGTTATTCAATGGCATAAGAATATTTCTAGTGGTCAAAAACATTAAAATGCAAATAAATATATCAGATAAATTTTGTTAACTTAATTATTAATTTCTATCAGCAAAAACTTTAATTTGTAGCATTGTAGCAAAAAATAAAAATAAAAAGGGAAACCAAAATTTAACAGGAGAAAAGAAAATTGTAAGAGAGAAAACACTTACTATATGACTCTTCATCAATATTCTTTCAGTTCAAGCCCTGTTTATTAATATTCTTTTTTTGAATATAATTTGCTTTTCTAAATTCTGAAGAATTACTAGATTTATAAAAAATTTAAACCAGAATGAGCTCTTTAAGGTTTAAGGTTTATAAAATAAATGTGTGAATTGTGAAAATAAAACTAAACAAAATTGCAAAAGTATCTTATGTTGTTGTTGTCGTGTCCGTGTTTTTCACGGAAAGGTGGTGCAGTAGCTTCTGAGGGTAAAGACCCCTGAGCACCCAGAGGGCAGAGGTCCGACTTCTGGCTCCCACACACGACACAACCCTTTTTAGGGGGTGGTCGAATTCATTCATACACTCATTCATCCATCAACAAGTCGGAATTTAGGTCCAAATCAGAGACCGACTCATCCCTGATTCAGTATCCCCAGAGGTATCGTCTTGTTATGGGAACTTGGAGGACTTTGCAGTCTCGGCCTATTTAACGTGCCCCAACTGCCATTAGCCAACACGGTGGTCTTTGGCCAGACGAGGACAGAACTCGTTACCTTTCGGTTACGAGATTGACGCTCCACCAACCAGGCTACCGCGGCCTTTAAAAGTATCTTATCTATTGGTTAAATGGGCATTTACTTAACCTTGACAGTACAAAAAAAAATACTGTTCAATATTCCAACTTTGTAAAAATTGTAATATTGCACCACAAATATGAAATTGCACCTAGTGATAATGTATGTAATAATTTGTAATATTTTAAATAATTTGCAATATTGAACAAAATCATAATTTGGAATATTGAACAATACTGTATCATTCAGTACTTACAATATGTTATGATATTTTAGTCAATATCTGCAATATTGTACAATATCATTTTATTCAATAATTGCAGTATTGTACAACATCATTTTATTCAATATTCAAAAAGATATTTGACCCCAGGGAAGAACATATCCTTAAAAAGCTGTTGCTATAGATAATAAAAGAATATTGTACTTGTATATTGCAAATATTGTACAATATCATTTTATTTAGTGTTTGCAAGTATTGTACAATGTTATTTTATTAAACATTTGCGATATTATACAAAACTGCCAAATCGGTACCTGAGAAATATCCGTAAAAATAAATGTTTCCAAAAGTGACCTTATAAAATAAACGAATAAAATGACGGAATTTTTTTTTATGATTAGTTAAAAATTTGTAAAAAGCATTTATTACTTTTAAGGCACAGAAAATACACGAATCTGCCATGCAGGAATGACCGGATAGTTCTCGGAAACTTCTTCGAAAGGCGTCCAAATGCCAGAGAACCTGTAAAAGATATTTAATTTACACCATGCATCTCCAACAATACATATTTACAATCATGAAAACATATATTTTTTTTAATTAGAACAACCTTAATTTTCTTCTAACTTGAATAAGAAGAAAGGAGTATTATATTGATTCTTAATGATAATAGATAAAGAATGTTTCGACATGAGAAGATGCATGATCTTGTAACAGAATTAATTGCAAAGCATGTTAGCACAATTATTTATATAAATAAATCACGTCAGACGACAACATAAAATTAACTAAATCACGATACCTATCAAAGAAACATGATCGAAAGTCAGAACAACTTTTATGTAATTATAACAATTGTAGATAATAGATTGAATCTAGAAGAATAACAAGAGGTTTCGATTCCACGACTCTAGTTGATCTTGACCTAATTTATTTTAAGCCAAGAGCAATATGACTGAGTTCACATCAACATCTGAATAAACATGAGGGAAGACGGTACATGTTCAGCCATTTAAATAAAGCACAGCTGACATTGTCTCCTTTAAAAGACATAAGTTGGCTTACCTTATAAATGAAGAGCCCCTTTCTACACATATACTAAATGGAATTATTAAAAGAGCTTCAATTTATGAAACAATTTTGTTCATTAGACATAAAATCTTTATAATAATAAAGACTAAAATTGTGCTCAGCTTTCAAAAACTCTCATTCACCAGTTTTTAAAACTATCATTTATAACTGAATTATATCTTTTCCAACTAATTATCATTTAATGGATTTCCCTAGTAGCACTTATATGTTATATAACATTACATGATATTAAACAGTATTCGCAATATCTTATAATATTATCGAATATTTAATAATATAATATCGAACACTAATGCGCAACATTTTATGCTACCTGGGTTTGGTTCCTTTATGGTTAATTGTGCATAAATAGGAATAGTTTGCGCCCTTATTAGCCCAAGATATAGTACGATATTCCACAATGCCATCTTATTTTGAATACCAGCCAATGCGTTAAGATAATATAATAAAGTTACTGTCCAATTTGTGCATATAAGGAATGCAAAATGAGTTGATTTAATCTGTTGAATAACAAGTAGTATAAAATTATTTATAACGGGAAAAACTTTGGCGCTAGTGTTTTTTGTATAATTCTTCGCAAAAGCAAGCATAATTCAAAATGAATATTTTGAAGGTGAATTCCTATTAAGAAATTGCTCCAAGATTAGATTGATAAGTAGATTGCAAATGTTTATAATATAACAATGCTTCCGTGAGAATATACGAATTGCTCGAGAGTCAAAAAAATTGGACAACAAAGACAAGTTCAAGATCACAGCATTTATTAAAAGAAGTTGTTAAGTAACGCAGGATGAATTATTAATATTTTTTTTTAATTTTCTAGACTGCGTTTTAGAATTGATTCCCGCTTAGACAAAAATTTCATCTCTTTCAAGTGTCTTAAGAAATGCATCTTCTATATTCGTAATTAAGCAGTCTACTGTAATGTAATGTAAAATTTAAATTTATCATTATAAAAACTATACTAAATATAAATTTATTTAGTAGTATTAGTAAATACTACTAAATAATAAATTTACATTTACATTAATCTCAACAGAAATCTTTATGACGAAGTGAAATTTGGTCATAAATTTGAAAATTACTTCTCTGAATTGATGTATGTAGCTTTAACTATAAAATAATTTTAAAACCAGTTTATTACAATAAACAAAGGAAATGAAAAGTCAGTCATATCATTTTAATCTGTAAAATTACCCAATTTTACTTGACTGTGAATAAGTTCAAAAAGAAAAAGGCTCATATGCCAAAATTTCTTGTTTTTATTATATATATTGTTGTCCAATCACCTCCTTAATAATTTCCTAAAATGTTCACATCGGCCTGAATTCTTATCAGGCTAGGTAAAGCTAAGTAGATTGAATTATGTTATTGAAGTCATATTTCCTTTTGAGATGGCGGTGCTATTTTTTAAGATACCGACAGTATAGGTTAAAAAAACCAATAAGTAAAAACAAAAATTGCTTGCCATTTTTAAATAAAGACTACAAGTAGTTCAATCATATGGCTATTGTTCTTAACAAACGAGTTGGTGTCTAGACTTAGTGAGGCGAAATTGAAAAGGATATTTTTAGACCGTTTAAGAATATTCAACATTTTTATTTTTATTTTAGAGTCCCGTCATGATACAATGAATATTAGGGCAAGGATAATAGAAGATAGAATCAGTATGTTTCACGCATTACAACACTGCGTGTTTCAGCAATTGTGATAACAATCTTTTATAAATGGTGTTAAGGTTGAAAATTCAGATTGATAAAATTAGTATCGACAAACTACTTTTAAAGTTTGTTTTTGAGCTAATTGTAAATGTACATTATATCTACTGATGAGTTGATAGCAAGATTTAAATTGATCAAATCTAACGGGAATCGAACAAGCTTAATACATTCGATCACTTGTTTTTAATTAAACCTTTCATCCATTGTTTAAAATTCTAATTTATTAAGAATGAATTACGTTTATCGATATTATATCATCATTGTTTGAGACTATTATTGGATCATGGCAATTTTTATTACCTTAATCTTATATACGATTCTATTTTTATTCAAAATTGGCTTCTATTTAAAACATTTATTGAAAGATGCTATGAGTGCGAATAAACATTCTTTAAAATTTAAACTACTTATATCCATTTTGAATTTATTCATGATTCGATTTATTATTTTTAAGGTAAACTTAAAAAATTTTACTGCTGCCGATTAATTTTTAATTTGCTGCCGATTAATTTGCTTAATAGTGCATTTTTTTGTGTTGATAGCAAGATTTAAATTGATCGAGCTAATTTTACTGCTTCAAATTAATTTGCTTTTATCTTCCTGCATTCTTCGAGTTACGCTTGTTTGTTGCTTAAATGGGAAAAAATATAACTATTAAATATGTGGCAATAAATTAACAATAATAAAAAAATCTCTGTTTTAGAGAACATCTTGAGGTCACATGACAATATGTTTCTCTTGGTTACGATCTGCATAAATATAGCATCTGGCTTTTCAGTCATATTTCAACTGAGATCCTAACACTGGATAACTTAAGTAATGATCTTTCTGAATTTATATTTATCAGATGAAAGTAAAAATCAAAAGTTAATTCGGTTTAGCTTGTGACTTGATATAAAGAAAGAGAAAATGATCCTACAGAAAGCAGGGTCCTTTGCCCAGGAAGTAGCATAACCATTGTTAGAGAAGAATTTAGTTTAATAAAAAGCGACCACGCACACAGTGAGTATTGCTTTCTAATGGTTGTCATTGTTCTCAGTTTTAAAGTAATGATATAACAATAAAAGCGTGATCAAGCGATCAAAAGCATGGAAACTTTGACCCATTTGAAAAGAGACTAATATCAGCAAATAGAAGTAGTATCCGTTCCCAAAATGATGCAATTCTGTCAGAAATACAGGGTTATTCGTCAGTGGTGGTAATAAGAAGACAAACAGGAAAGGTAACGATATCCAGAACGACAGTCACAGGGGTGACATGGAGGCATAAACGTACTTAAGACAAATAGGTATGCCAACGCAGTGGCATAGCGACTAAGAGATAAAAAGGCTGTACCCAGACATCGAGAGAGCAAAATATTAGTGTCTGTATAGAACTGATCTTAAGAGAAATATCACAAAAGAGCAAAAGAATCAAACCAGAAATAGAATAGAAAATTTGCAGATAATTCCTCATTTGATGCCTTTAGATAATCGAAATTAAGACATATTAATCAGTAAGTTTTGTTGATCCAGCAGTTTAGAGCTCCATTAATGCTCCATAACCCAGAATAAATAATATAAATAAGAAATTATCTATCCAAAAGTTCGTTCAAAATATGGTTTTATCATGTAGAATATCGATTGATAGAATTAAAAATTAAATTATGTTATTAATAAATAAGTTATATCAAAATAAAATTAAAATTAAAATAAGTTATATCAACAACTTAAAAATATATTCGTATAAATTTTGTGAGTAATTACCTTGGTGTAAAATATATGTAATGGGGGTAATTCTAAGGCTTATTTAATTTAAACTGAAGGCAACTAAAGCTATGAAGCTTAGTAACAGCTCTGGTGTAATGAAATGTACAATAATCAAGTAATTTATTAAAGTCATGAATATCCATATAAGATTACTGAATCAATATCATACCAACAAAGAAAAGAGTGCTTAATGTTCCACATAAGATTTATGAATCATGTGATTAATATTTTGCCGATAGACGATACAGCACGATTTTGAGCAACGTCTCAAGCTGATTAATGTCTTGAAAAATTGGAAAATGGAATAATCATGCACAAATTCATCTATTGCTTGAACAAATACAGAATCATTTAACAGCTAAAAAACTCATATTATTGTTCCACACTTTTAATCGTTCGTGAGCATAAATTGCAATAACCATACCTTGCAAACTCAATAACCATACCTCATGAGAATATTCATCCCAACATAAAAAGGTAACTTCGTGTTAAGTAAAGATGTATCGTTTCGCTACGAAAGCGAGCAAGAAATGGCTAATTTGAAACAAATGAAATAATTTGTAAAACCACGGAGCGAATCAACTAGTGGTTCCCACAGAAGATGGGAGGAATCTTTTTCTTTTCGGGTTATGCATGGGTGCTCACTACTTGTGGCTACTTCGTCTGAGTGAAAATGAAAAGTAGGATGACTCATTCTAATTGCTGCACCTGTTGAGTCTTTTAATAGATGCTTGCTTAACAATGTTACAAACAATTGTTCTCAAGCAGACTATTTTGACAGTGTTCAACATACTGAGACCTCAATTATTCCGTCACAGATTCTCCTATATTACATCCAAATACTATATTTGCAATAATTGTGAGCATTTCAGTCAATTTTTTTAACACTTTTCATTTTATAGGAGAGGAAAACATTAAAAGCAAATGTGTTGTTGTTTCTTATGGCACTTATCATTCGACAAGCCCGCTGATACGGAGACAGGGATTTAAGCTGATGGGGCGCGTCTCTTGTTTTAGTAGAGCCAACTTGAGCCAAGAGTATGACTTTGCCACTCAGGCATCACTCATTCGCTTGCACAACATCTTTTTACAGCAGGCACATTCACATACCTCGCAAATAGTACAGAAGAAAAACAATCATGCCCGAATCAAGACTCAAACCCAGGAAGCCCAGATAACGGGGGAGATGCGCTACCCCCTAGGCTAGTATATTGCCTCAAAAGCAAATGTTGAAAGGAGTAATTTCTTTAGACTGTAGATAAGGTTAATATAAACCTAATGCCAGTTCTTCGATTTTACAACTTTATAGAAATATTGCCAAAATTTGAAATATATATATGTATACAATATTGAATTAAAACCACAATGAGAAATCTTAAATAATATCTACCCGAATCAAAATTGTAACAAATCCATTTTCGATATTTGCATCTGGCGAGCACGAAGCCGTAACTTGCATTAATTTTTATTATTTCAGATGTATTTGCGTTGGACTTAACTCAAAAATGCTCCTTTGAATTAATGATACCAGATTCGGACGAACTTTTTTAAACATAAAATCAATATTTCATACTTAATCCAAATTATTAGAGTTATACATGAAACTTCACTATTAGGAAGATAAATTTAATTATATTTTTTTTTACTAGTAGGTATTTCTCTCTACGGATGCAATATATTACAGTGATATTAGACTATTATACATGACTTACAATATAAAATCTTCTAGTTTTATTTCGGAAGAAGAAAATTGTTATGAAAAAGTTATGTGTACACATAATTTCTTAATGAAAATTTTTACAAAGCGTAAATGTTAACATAAATCAATGATAAGAGTGCACTCGGATGTTGCCTCTCACTCACCAGTCAAGATGGTGTATCATTTTGACATTTTATTTCTTTGTTTTTAAATTTTGATTGTTAAAAATGCTTACAGAATGGTAAAAAGATGTAGATTAATTTTCCAAAGAAACTCGACTTTAAACAATAATATAAATTTATTTCTCAGACCCATAAACAAATCTTAGCATTAGGTGAATAATTATACATCGAATTCCTCTTCTGGTGCAAAGGGTTGATAATTAATCAATTCGCTTTAACACTGTCCTAATCCTTTTAAATTTTGTATTGGACGTTACCATTAGCTCGAATTATTTTAAATTACCTAATAAAGTAATTTTCATTTATTTTTAAATATAATATAACAGGCAACATTGTGTTCAGAAGTAATTTAAAAAAAATTTAAAGCAGCAAAAACATATCTGGTTTTGTAAGCTTAGAAGAGGGGAAAAAAGCTGAAACTTGCATTGCCTAAAGACATCTGAAAAGCTTAATTTCGTCTCGGCCATTTGATGAGGTCGCGAACCATTGTTTTCAAAATATGGTAGCAAAAGAAAAAAGATGTTTAATTTATAGACATAAAAAAACTCCCATTCAGAAAAAAAAAATTAAAGCAGCATGAATTAAAATGATTGCATTTTCACATCATTGATTCGATAAACTGACCACTATTCTACAGTCCTATTTAGGAATATATGTCGTATGCATGAGGGGAACCCGGACCTTCTGAATTTACACAACGATCAAGAACGGAAGCAGCGGTTGCCACAACACCCCTCGCGCAAAACCCTCACAAAGAAAAAAGAACTGTTAAACGTTATTGCAGAGCTCTATGCCCTGTCTATGGTTCGCTGATCTGCGTTCATTGTTCCTTGCAAGAGAGAAGGAACAATTCCCGATATATGGTCCGATTCCCTTGCCTAGCATTTAACGTCGTCAAAATAGCATACTTCCTGTGTTTTAGATAGCCTGGACTTAATTGGAGAAATGGGTTGTTTTATGCCATATGGACCGGATAAATGAAATAATAAAAAAACCACTTCAAATCACGGCGAACTTTAAACATCGGTTAAGCACTTTTTTTAAAAAACATGAACAGAATTTTACTTACAACCAATGCTTCTTAAATTGGAATAACATAAAGGGAAATATTATGAAATTTATCACAAGGTCAAATCTATGATTCTGTTTCTCATATCAGTCACTTTTCGTCATTTCTAAGCAAAAATAAGTTTTTGAAAATCTTTAAAAAAATTTTAAATAATTATTTTTTTGTTAAATTTCCTCTCAATTATCATTAATTTAATTTGAATCTTAAATAATTTCTTATCTTGAACTAAACCTATTTTATTTTATTCCAAAATTTTCTCTTATTTCTTAATCCAAATCCACTTTTTTTATTTAATTATTTCTGATACGCACTCTAAAAAAATTGCTAAGTTTGAACTTCCCACATTCCACACGAAGGGATAAAAATCCTTAACACCTACGGCATTTTTTAAGGTATAAGATTGTCTTTTCTAAAATTGGTAAGTGACAGAGAATCTTTCAGAAAAAAACACTAAGGTCAAAAACTTATCGCATTTTACTCATGGTCGCTATATAAACAAATGTGTGTCATTGCTACTCCTCGTGTACAAATTATGACCTCCCGTGGAAAATTCAATTGACATTTATTCCATAAATGTCTTCTTTACTGTCAATCGCATCAGCAAAATTATATTATCTATGTATTATTTTCTAATTTTTGATCAAGGTAAAACTTTTCTATTAAATCTAGAACTGAAAAAGTGTGTCCCTCTCAAAGAGTCAAAACAGGAAAACTTTTACCCCTTAATCGCCATGCCCGTGTATGATATTGTCATCAAATTATCGCTTCTAAAATTTATATTAATCAACATTAAAATATAATACATAATAATTATATTAATTATTATTATTATTTGTTTCAAAAATTACATGTAATTCATAAACACCTGAAATATTCAGTAGATACTTTATTCAATCAATAAGAAGCCTATTCCGGAAGTGGAAAGTTCTAATTTTAAAAAAAGCTAAATACTTACGAGTCAATTCAAGATGCTTAAAAATTTGTAATTATAATTTCAACAAATTGAAATATTTTATTTCTCTATAATGTTATATTTCATTTATTTTTTGAAAATGTATTTTTACCCCGCCGATTGGTGTTATTTTGTAAGTGAATAATTATCCTATTAGGATCTTAAACACATTAGACCTTTTTTGTATAAAAACGTATTACAGAACGATAAAAATAATGGAATAAAGCATTTTTTAAAGTATATTCCATTCTAAAACAGCAGTTCAATGTTCCTATTATTTGATGATTTAAAAAGTTGGTTTCAATTATTCCATCATCTTTCAGGAAATAAAAATTCTAAAAAAAACAGATTTTCTTCAACTGCAAACTATACAATTTCAACATATTATAAAGTAAGATATATTTTAGTTGTTGAGAGCAACTTGTAAGTTCATTATTGGAATTTATAGATATTAGTAGATTAAAAACTAAATATATATGTTATCCTAGAAATCGAATGCTATCGAAATTCAATAAATTATAAAGATAGAATTTACCTAAAAAAATTATTAATTCATATTCCATATTGCCTTTTTTCATATTTCTACAAATTGGAACTGAACCTTATTCTTAAAATGTTTACTTATAAATGTATTTAAAATTACACGTGGATGCGAAGTACTTGATTCAAGATGCTGAACATTGATACACAAAAGTTAAAAATCATTAAAAAAATTATAATTGGATATGGTGTCATAAATGTTAAATTAATTTCCTAATAAATTACATAACTTTATTACAAATTTTCATAAAATGAATTATCTTTTATTAGTTGGTTAAATAACGAAATAAAACATTCAATACACAATCTTAATCATTATTTCATTTCCTTGGTTCCTTCAAAAGCTGGGAAACCTTAAAAAAATAATGACTATCTCAAGTAAACTCTTTCCGGTATAGTCAAGCTATCTTTCAAGGAAACAGGTGAAAAGGCATTGTGGATTGTTGAGATTTATTTCGAGTGTGCACACAGAAGAAATCACGTGGTCAGCAGCAGCCATTCCGGGTTCTTTGCTGTTACTACCCAGTTTCACACTGAGACGCCGAAGGGACTGGTTGGGGTCACACACGGCCAACACAAGCCTCCAGAAAAAAAAGTTTTACTTGTTTTTAGTGTTTTTTAATGGCAGGTATAAGGAACCGGTTTCTGTCTTTGGCGGGTCTCTTTTTCTCATCGTATTGCGGTTGTCGGGAGTCGGTACGAAAATCAACTTCTGGTTTGTCTGCGCCTGCACTGAAATCTTAGATCGTCTAGCACGAGTTGCACTGCCTGTTCCAAAACATTGATTTAAAAATAACCGGCCTGGTTGATTCGGGTTTGGAGCAAAAACAAAAGAGGCAATCGTCTGTCAGAAATCAGTTTAGGTCTTGTTTTAAAATAATGCAACTCACTGATACAAACATATAAACTAAAATATCAAAATCAAAAATGTTCAGAAGTTTAACCCTTTGCACTCGAAGTTTTTTTTTTTTTCATTCGTATTACCAGCAACTAGAAGCGATTTTAGTGAAAAGATCATATTCACTTGTAAGTTTGCTATACGCATTAAAAGAAAAGTCTTCGTTGTATGTTATTTTTTTTTAAATTCTTTATGAATACGAATGTTATAATATATAAAAAAAAAAAAAAAATTGCAAAATTATTACATTTTGTAATCGTCCAAAGTGTGATACCTCTCGAAGCAATTGCCAATATGTATTTATATGTACAAATGTATGTAATCTAAAATCTTCTTTGTCTCTTGCATTGCCTCCGTAGCGGAGCCCTCGAGTTCGAAGATCAATTTTAAATGGCTCCGCTCCGGAGCCCTCGAGTGCAAAGGGTTAAATAAAATAAAATACTGATGGTACTGATGCACATGCTACTAGTATCACCCAGACCAAAATCAAAAAATTGTCATAAATCATTTTGGTGCATTTAAGATTGGGGTATAGTAGCAATGATGTCTGCTAACTGACATTCAATTGATTTAAGAAGATTTCTGGCTTATTTTAATTATATTTTAAAAAATAGTGAAATAAATGGATTTTTTTCATTATTTATTACCATAAATTACGTTAAAATATCAAAATGAGTAATGTACAGAAGTTTAGATAAAATAACATGCATATTATCAGTCTCAAGCCAACGCCACGAATTTCAGAAATAATTTTGATAAAATGCAATATATGATTAATATCCGGAAAAAGATCTAATCTAAGAATTGCTGTAGCATTTTTTTTTTCTTTCTTATTTACAAATTTAAATATATTTTTATTTTTTAAATATCTGAATAAAATTGATGTTTTATAATCCTCAATGGTATTTGAAATTTAGTTTCATAAATTTGATGTTATAACTAGTGTTATTAAGCCGAGTTTTACTTTAATAAGGATGTGTACGGATTTTGGTTACCATTTTTTGAATTTTCGATCTGTAAATTCCATTACATTTTCAATAGGTTAGTATTACAGACTGACTTAGACATTTAAAGTCGGTTTACACGTTTTGATACGGAGTGAATGTTTAAAATGCGGAATGACAGATGAAGACTGTCTTCATTGTTACAACACATTTCAATGAAATACAAACACCTCCAATATTCGATGCGTTGACTCAAGCAGAGAAGATGATGTACTTAAGAACATCAATGTCTAAATTTTTAAACAAATCCAAATTAAGGTTTTTTTTAAATCAATAATCCATACACGTATAGATAATCTTCAGTGTCATCTTATGCTATCGTTCTTATTCGACTATTAAATTTTAACATATTCGCCATGAATGTTTTAGCAATTCGTGGCAAAAGGTCTCGCATTTCTCGCGAAACCGTTTCACACCGATGTTGACCTTCATTAACTGGCACCTGCTTAATATTCCAGCCACTGAGATGTGTGCCGTTCGTTATCAACCTGCTGCAAATAAAGTTTCTCGTATGCAGTAATCAAAGCCGATGCAAATGAAAAAAAAAAAAAATGCAGCCATGAGAAAAACTAGTAGCGCGGGATTTGGAAAAGAGATGTGCGTGAGACGCTACTTCGTGGGGTTTCTTTCTTAATGATCGGTAGCAAAAAAAGAACAAATCCAATAAAAGGAACAATAAAAAACTGAAAGGATGAGATCTGTTTATGCCCTGAGGATCTTATAACCACCTAGTGAGTTATCACGAGGGAATAGTAACCGATGGACTGAAACGTCATGGTTGAACGACTTGGGATCTGAAGTTTTCCAATCACTGCAGTCCGTTACTTGCAATACTATAGAAAGAAAAATTACAGAGGGGATAATGATTCGAAGCTTCTAACTAGTGGTCTCCTTGTTAGGTTTAATTGTAATCCTCCTCCCCCCCCCCCAAAGGATAAAAGGTCTTTTGTTTTCGATCCTCACTGTTCTGTGTTTAAACCTTGTCTATCATGCATGGCAATAGAACCAAATGAATTGTGCAACTAAAGCACCTGCTGATGTTTTGAATGGCAAAGGAGAGGGAATAATGAGGTATTGTTATGTTCGGATCCACTTTGCTATTTCAATAGTTGGTAAAAAAATAATTAAATTGGTTAGCAAGAAATTCGTTGGGTTAGACAAATTGGATATGCTATTTATACTTTTTACTGTGAAACGAAATCAATCCTAAAAGGCAATTTTAGTGAAAGAAAGGAAAAATAGTCAAATCGTATCAGATTTGATTATAAAACGAATCTAAACCAATTTGCCTCATAAATGGATTCAAAATAAGAAAACAATGATATAAGATGGATAAAATGAGAACTTATCTTAAAGTAAATCATTATTGGAAGGTAATGGACAAATTTAGAATTATAATGTATTATAAATTTGGCTTGGTAATATGACAACACTTTGCACTCGGATAATGTCCCTCACTCACCATTCAAGACAAGAGCATCATTTTAACGTTTTATTTATTTATTTTTAATTTTGATTTTTTAAAAACACCTAAGGATGGTAAGAAGATGTAGATTAATTTTTCGGTAAAATTCAACCTAAAACTAGAATACTTTTATAGCAATAAGCAAGTTCTTGTGTTAGTTGAATAATTTTACATCGAATTACTTTTCCGAGTGCAAAGGGTTAAATAAGCTGAAATTTTCCGCTTGCCAACATTAAATGAAATAAAGTGTAAGCAAATGAATTATCACTCGGAATGATCCTGTTTTCTACAATAATATTTTAAGTGCATTTATATATAATAAGATTAATTTAATATAATATTGAGTCTTACCTGCACAGCGCTATTGAGGAAGCAGTTATTTTGTCCTGGCATATTAAGAAGTCCTTTAGTGCTTACAGTAGTACTTTTTCTGGGAGTCATCATGAAATTGGCGTTTTCTGGGTCAATTTGGCCAACAGTGCCTGGGATGGGGCCAGGTGTTGGGGCCATGATTAGGATAAAATAAAAGTCTTGCTAGATTTTTACGTTTGGACCGAGATCGCCTCACTCCTGCAAAAGGAAATAAGGGAGAAAAATTATAATCAAAAGAACTAATTAAAAAAAATTGAACACGGAAAGTTCCCTTAAAAACTTCGGAAAATTTCGTAACATTAGCTTAAATTCAACATCCTTACCATTAATGTATATATATATGCATATATCTAAATTCATATATTTATAGATATTTCTATATTTTTTAACTTGAAATTTTTCAATTTCACTTGTTAGATTCCCAGACAATTTAGTACAAAAACTGATTAGTAACATAACCTAAATTTTAAAATTTTATATTTATTCTAAAATTATTAAGTTTAATTCAAAAGTGAAAGCAAAAAAAAGTAATGTTCAATTCAAACATCAAGTTGTAACAAAACTAAAGAAAATCCTGAAGTTAGAAACATCATATCAAATATAATTAAAATTAAAAAAATTTTAAAAATTACAAAAAAATTGTAAATGAAAATAGTAAACGCTGAAAATCTGCTGCATAAATTCCTAAATCAGATATGATTTACATTCAAAGAAATCTATAAAAACCCAAACACACTAAAAACTGAAAATAGTAGGAAAGCCGTCGTGGTAAGTATATTATTCATAAACCCGATGTGATCTTTCATTTCCGAATCCTAATGGTTAAACATCAGTGCAATGCCCTATGCAAAGCCACCTGTTGTACTGTCTCTGTGGTTGCACCTACCTAATTAATGCACTGTAGACAGCATGGGAATGTTATATATATTTGAAGCAGTGATATCTAATTAATATAAAAGTTTGTTTTATAAAATGGAATTCGTAAAAAATCTGTCTTATTATCTTCTGTCAGAATATAGAGACAGCTAGATATAAAAATTTTCCAATGAAGGGTTTCTCCATATCTGTATATTCACATATCAATTTCCTCTTGAAAATTATTCCATGTAGGCAATAATTAAAATGAGTTTTATATAAAATAATTTATTATGCCATAAACGTTAATAAGGAATGTCTCGAAAGCAATATTGAAATAAGAATTAGCTAAAAGTATTATAATATATCCCGCTTTCGGGGAACAATCGATTTCATCTAAGGTCACTGGTATTTTACACGGACATACAATCATCCGATGAGCTTTAATGTATGTAAAAATATCCAAAAACACTACGCCACTCAGCTTATTAAAATATTTGTCTAAATTCTAGCGCAATACATAAGGGGTAGTTCTATTGCGTATATCAATTCCTCCCCACATGAACAGAAGTACTTAGATATAATGGAAACTTTCACTCTAGGGAATTGCGGCACATTTATTCGACCACGAGCAGTCATTAATTTGACGGCAGACAAAAGCACGTACATGAAGCTAAATATACTCACTATTCTTAGTATTAATGGGGAAATATTAAAATCGATTTCAGGCAATGGGGAAGCTTTATTATTATTTTTCTGTCGGTAAAGTAAAATTAATGAGCTGATTTATATTTTTTTTATTGGCTGATATTAGAATTTTATATTATTTTTTCTCTAAGTACATTGTTAACCACGGGAAAAAAGAATCGTTCATGGTAATCATGACTTTCAGAACATCAGATGAGACAATTAAATTATTGCCTGAAAATAATGGTACCCGATTAAGAATTTAATTTTTTTGTTTTTTTAAATTACAAATAATTTTATACACAATCACAAACCTTTCAAGAACACATTGGGGATTATGTAATAAACTCACCGAGAATTAATAAATGCATTATTTTATTTTATTAAAGTGTTTTTATAATCGTTCAATTGTTTCACTTATAATTCAACTGTTCCTTCAATCGTTCCATTTATTTAATACCAGCGGAGAACCGAGCTCCGCTCGGAGAAAACAGGTATCGAAGCTAACTCGAAGATTTAAATTTTCAATTGTGATTTATCAAAACAATACATGCCATAAGAAAATTTGTGAAACCATTGGTGAAAAGATAACCGGTTAAAGTGCACCATTGTAAACTATTCTAAACAAAGTTAGAGTTTGGAAAGGGAACTATTCTATACAAAGGTAAAGATTGAAATGTGTTGAAGTTCAATATTTTTGACAAATTTATTTAGAAAAACCAAACATATATACATACATAAGAAACATATTATAAACCTATAACAGCATAAACATAAAACTTTATTAGTTCGCCATATTAGCTATAGATGGCAGTACGTTACCGCTTGAAAATTTAAGTAGCCATTATGGCGAACTAATAAAGTTTGAAAATATCCTATCTGTAACTCCGAACTGCTGGACTGTAGCGCTTCAAAACCGGCGCCAATCGATTCCTCGTGGCCAAAAACCCCAGACCCCCCAAGTTTACCGGAGTTTATTAATTCTGGGGCGATTTTTGACTTGACAACCATTCCTCGTATTATAGTATTAGATACAATACCCTTAGTAAAAACCACATATCATAGTTAGTACCGCCATCTGTTTAAGTTTAATGATTTATACTAACATCCTGTTTAGTAGTAACACAAGAGCTGTTTTAGAAAGTACACCATAATTTTAAAACGCAGTCTAAAATCAACAAACGCTCGGGCTTCCCAGTTCTTCCGGCTCACTTGAACGAAGATTATTTACTGAGTCGTATGTGGTGCACGCTGAGTACCTCGTAATTTTGATCCCAGTATACAGCCACCAAGAAATCTCACCTTCCAGAGGCATTTACAGCGTCTGATGTGATGCATGCTAAATGCCTTGTAATTTTGACCCCCGGTCTAGAGCTAACAAGGCGCCTGGACTTCACAGTGCTGCTGCATCGTGCGAAGAAGGGGCATTTATAGCGTCGAATATGATGACCCTTGGCAATGAGTATTCAAAATTATTTGTAATTTGAAATCAGATTTCTTTCAAGAAGATGACTTTTATGTTCAGTTATATTAAGCATTCTTACTTTCGTATGTTTTTATTATTTTCATAATAAATCAATTTAAAAAAGGAAACAGTTTGAGCCTGCATCATTTCACCAGAAGGAAATGTTTCGGATTTAAATAATAAAATTAATTTTTGCAGAGTTAAAGGTGTGGACTTATTATTAATAATTTCGAAATGCACTAAATAATTTATAAAGCTGTAATAAAACTTCAATCTAACAGAAAAATGAACACTATATTACAGGTCAGCATAAAAAGTCTAGTCATGTTTCAAATCTTCAAAAACAGATTATATCGCGGCTCAGATATGAAGCCCCATCTCACACTATCGATATATTCACATCTTTATAGTATAGTTATTAGCATTGATATCATCATTACATCAAATAAAATGTGGCTAACATACTGATATTAGCAATGGTCTATAATCCTAGATGTTTCTAACAATCCATTCATCTCTCAGGAAGATCTTAATCTGGCCAATCGATGGCAGATTTTAAACTGGCCCAGCAACCGATACATTTTCCAATTCAGAGCTTTTAAACTGTAGCTAAAACGATTCTATTTTTTCATGCCATTTCAATGATGTCCGAAATTTTAAGATAAAAGTCTGTTTGCAACTTTGTTGTAAGCACGTATATTGAAAACGATGGCGTAATGAATTACCTACTCATTGCGGGCAAACCAGATTAAGCAATAACAAAAGTCAAGGCACAGCCCCACCAATATCGGTTAATTTGTTTTCCGTGAAATGATTAATATTCAAGAGAAGTTACTAGTTTGCGAAGCGGAAAGGGAACACCTAATAGGTTTAAACAATACTCAACTCTTGATTGAAAGAAGAGAAAAAAAATATCGAAAAAGAACAAATGGCTATAACTTTGACGCGTGGCGGATAAATTATCCACTTACAACGATTATTTTTTTATGCCTCTCGGAATAGGCGTAAATTACAAAACACTGCGGAAATTCTGCCGCCAAACGAGAACTGAAGTATTGTTCCATAAATGATGAACAGGGCTGGCAGACTCGATCTAGGCCGAGTGAGTTGATGGGTTCAAAGGGTTAGTCTGGACTGACTCGATTTTGATGGAGATTTTTTGAATCGCTTGGAGATATGTAATCCCTTTCCGCTTCAGAGGGTTTAGTAGCTGAGAAGGCGTAATTGAATCTTATTTCAGTACATGCGTCGAGTTAAATTTGGGTGCAATTAACTGTTTAACTAAACTGGATGAGGTGAGGATTAAATTTCTCAGCAAATACCTGACGTAGTGAAGAATAAATCATTTTAATTATAAAGTTGGTTTATTTGACTATGCTCTTTCTAAAAACCGCCCTATTTTCTGTGTTTCTAGATTAAAAAACCTGTCGTGAAAAAAAATAGTAATAATATAAAGACCGTACAATGAATGAAAGTATTTTTGATTATTTTTGTAATATTTTTTAAAAAATTAAAGTCCTGAATATTTCAAAAATATATATATAGAATCAAAAATTTGTAAATCATAGTTTATCGTAAATATCAAAAGTTAACACGTGTTTTTTTTTTTAAAGAAATATTAATCGCATTAATAACTTTTTTCTTTCAAACAATCAGAGTTTTTTTCGGTGTTACTCCCTTTTCACTCCCAACCTGCGGAAATTTATTATGCAAGTTTAAAATCTGATAAGAATCAAGATTCATTTCATATATTGATATCCAATATGACTGTAGCCCCACAGGCAAGTGGTGCAAATGTAAAAATTACTGAGTCATGGTATTGTTTTTATTTTACCAAATAATATGTTTAGTTGCTCAATAAAACTGGATGACAAGTGTTGAAATGAAAAAGTGTTCATAATTATATCATTTTAATTAAATTGCTCCGAAAATTCTATTGCATATCAGATATGCTGGTAAGAACTTAATGAAATAACTTAAATATTTGGGTATAAAGAAAAAGAAAATAATGATAACGTAAAAAATTTATATATTCCAATTTTTTAATTTTGCTATAAGAAATGTAACAGTTTGTTCAATTCCTCAATAAAGATTTTGCGTTTAGTTCATAGAAAGTTATTCAACTTTAATTAATAACAACAAAATTGTCCTCAATGATGTCACGTTACCCCAATATGCCCACGTTATAATGTTTAATTCATTAAATAAAAATTTCAAAATGATAGAACAATATAAAAAATTAGAACAAATTAAGAGTCATGATTTACTATTATTTAGTCATGACGTTTTATTTTTTAACTATAATGTTTGATTTATTAAATAAATGAAGACGTCTTTTTCAAAATAAAAATAAATTTTAATCTAAAAAAGTATATAATTTAAAAGTATATATTATATCAAATGGAGCATTTGCATTCAGTGTTTCAATTTTGAGCTCCATCGAGTATTCAAAACATATAAGTAAGTATTTAACTTTCTTCTCTTAAGCGACATTTTCTGTAATAAAATAAATCTCCGGATATGAGTAACATTTAACCTTTAATTTACAATGACGCATAATATAAAGAGAAGCAGGCAGTTTTAATGAACATATTATGTGTTGATAAACAGTTTGCAATTCTACTTTTGGATTTCGAATTGCCAAGGTCTACAGTTCAATTGAAACAAACAAACAAAAAAAACAATAGAATTTTTAGCAATGAACAATTTTTTTCAAAGAATTTTAATTAGCTTTACAAGCGAGCAAATTTAGTTTGTCAATTTTAAATTGATGTTTTAAATAGGTCATGGACATATGACACCACCCTCAAACATTTCATTGCCAATTAAGACAAGCATGACGTCCAGCTTACTTCCGATCAATCTTTTTTTTTTCTAAATAAAGAAGAAAAAAAAAGAAAAACTATAATTTTCATTCAAGATTATGCCAAACTTGCAGGTGAATTTGCTATTCCAAATAAATAAATAAAGTTTGCAATTTTTTACAAAGAAACCTGCACGAAGACAAAGCGTTCCCATGTTCACCCTGACATCGCCCAAGGCCCGTCAGAAAATAAAAACTCTTTGCATAAATTAAGCTTCGCCTCAAAGATCCAGTAAGAAAATCCAGTTTGGGCAAAAGTAGCGGCGGGTAGACCTGTGCATACAGTTTGCAGATTTTAAACGTGACCTGCGACTCAAGGTGAAAGTCTGAGTGAGTAGCCGAATCCCCGGCTTGGGAACAAAAGATAAATCCACCCACAGCGCTGAGGTAACTGGGCCAATGGAGACGGGGAGTTTGAAGAAGATGAGATAAAGAAGCTCAGCGACCCTTCGAGCCGCCATCTTGAGCAGCATCTTCGGATGCGTCATCATTATACTTTTTGTGGTCAAGTAACCACAAAAGAACACGTAACGCTCCAAAGGAACCTTATCTGGAGGATTGATCAGAAGCACATCGGCTTTTGCCTTGCTTTTATTTGTTGCAGTACCTGAGTGGGTTGGAGCGGAATGATTTCCAAACAACCATAATTTGAACAAAGGGTCATATTCAGCCAGCATCTCTGTCAGTCAAAATTCTGGAAGTCTACGAAAAAGTATTCTCGAGTTTTAATCGAAGGATTTTCCAAGATAAGAAATATGAAGAAGGAATTGAAAAGCATAAAGACTGAAATTGATATTCGAATTCTGAATTCTTCATCTTGAGTTCCTGATCATGTAATTGAAGCTTCATAATTAGCCTACATTCATTATTGTAAGCACATAATAATCACATAAAGTACTTTGCTTAAACAAATGGTGAGTTATTCTGCATAAACGATCTGAATCAAACTATTCATTAAGTTCATATATGTAGATTTGAATAGTATACAACGTAAGAAACATTCGGATTTATCTTCTATCAATCTCTCCTACCCCTTCCCTTAGTTCCCAGGAAAGGGGTAAAAGATATTTATAAAAAATGCTGGCTTATTAATGATTGAATTAATGCAGATAATACATCTTGTATTAGATAAGATCAGAAATTTAAAAGAAAGAATTAATAACTTTAGATTTCACCGTTAAACTGCATTTCAAATTTTAAAAAATATATGGGAAACTCAATAGAAGAAATTATATGAATATATCTAAAATAAAGTTTAATCTCTTAAATAAATTTAAATGTAATAATTTTAAACAATTGAATAAATCTTAGCAAAACGTGTATGAAAACCAATGAAATAACTAGATACAGAAAAAAATAAAAATCATTATTAAAAAATGTTATATTTCCTTTAAAAAAAATACTAAAAATTTTAAAATATTATTATAATTCTTGAAGATAAGCAAATAATATTAAATTTTTACTTATACATGCTTACAAGACGCTTTGATTTATACCAAAACTTTCAAGCATGCATAAATGTTATAAGAGACTAAAAAATTACGGAAGTCTTTAAAAAATATGAAACAACTCACATAATTATTATGAAATGTTGAATCAGTTTTTCAGCAAAATCAAATAAATTAGTTTTGTTTTTAATTACCGAATTTAACAGAAAATCGAAAGCATTTCATCATCGGATTGATAATTTAGAGAATATAACACAATACGATTGTTAAAGACATTTACAGACAGTGTTAAACGATTTCATCTTTCAAGGAAAAGATTATTGGGCGTTCTGAATTTATGTAAGTATGTCAGCTGGATCCGTCTTAGAGGCCTTCCCTTTTCACCATCGAAATGAAATTGCAAGCATATGAAGCAATTCTGCCAGCAATTATTACAACATTTTGGTTTCGATAAATGCAGATGTTGGATCTGTAGAAAAATATAACAACCGTCTTAAGTATCATTCCCCGCCTGAAGCGGATGTAATGCAATTTTAGTTATGAGTTGTTTCTTTGTAAAATTCATAAAAAGCATTTTATTTAGGATACGATAATCTAAAACATGAGAAATGCAAAGCGATATTGATCCTTAAAAATGAAGACAATTTTACATAACATTTTTACTTTCTCGTATAGGCAGCATTAAAAAAAAATATAGTAATCGCCAAAAAATTCTAACTCGATTTTTGACGAATCTTGAACGTTTTTAACAGTTCAAAAAAAACGCATTTTCAGAAAATTGCTTTGAGCTAGAATAATGAATTTTAATGTACAATTTTTTATACCAAATTTGCAAATTTCTATCAAAATTTTGAGCAAAATCTGTTCAGAGTAAGTCCCTCTGTCCGGCTGTTCGGATATAATTTAAAAGGATAACTACCACAAAAAAAGTTATATCGGTGAAATCCGGTACACAGATGTAGCAATTGCAGGTTAGACTCCTTTTAAATTATATCGGAACAGCCGAACAGAGGGCAAATTGAGCAAAATCTGTTCAAAGTACGTCCCTCTGTCCAGTGACGATAATTTCACTTATCTTCCTTGAAAAATGAAATTATCGCACCTATGAATTTACTTTGTTGTTCTAACAAAGTAAATTCATAGTTGCATTGAGTCAAATGCAGCTATGAATTCACTTCTGTTGGTCTGCACGTAAATCCGATAGCTCAAAACACAATGGCTTTAATTTATTAAATTAGATGTGCAATTTTGTGACTAAAATTATAGCTTTGGATAAAATTTGTGCTTCAGTCGGTTGAGTAAAGCAAGTCTAAAATACAAATTCGATTTTCTAATACTATTAACCAAACATCAGATATTAATCGCCAATGGATGACACGACAAATTCAGGTGTTCTTTAGCATGACAAGTTTATTACATTGCATGCAAGAAAGTTTTTGGGAAACCATAACATTGGTGGGTTTTTCTCCCCCAATTAAATCAACCAGTAGGATAAAACGAATATTTTATATTAGTATAAAACGATGCATAATTTCGTTCGTGTACAGAAAGTATGTTCTGTTATTTTTCGAGGGAGGGGGACATAAACTAATGTAAATCCATTTCCATAATAGTACCTTTAACACAGTTGTTGTAACATTAAAGCATTTAGTGATAAATATAAAGGAATACCACATCCGACATAGTCCCATAACTGAATTGTGTAATGTATAATTCTATAAGGATTGCTAAAATAAAAACTTTAGGTGTAAAGTTTTAAATTAATTTCTCAGGTGTGAGAAATTTTATTAATAGATAACATTAATAGTTCTTCAAAACTGATAAAACAGATCTTCAGATTTTTTTAGTGCCAAATTTTTCTTTTAAATTAAATGAATTTTCTTCCAATAGTTTCAAAATGATGAATATTTCTTCACCTTATAATTATTTATTAAGGTAAAATCGTCTTATTTCATTCTTAGAGAAAATTCGCATAATTAAAGTAAATTGAATATATTAAATTATTGCCAGAATAAAGTTTGTATTTAAATAGAAAAGGGGAAAAAATATGAAGTTCTGAAGGATCTGAGTCATGAGTAGTAAAGAAAAAAAAAGAAAAGAACAAAGTATTGCAGCTGTTTCTGAGCGTTGTAAGACGTAAGACTTAACTGAGAAAGATGAAAACGGTATATGAATCGGAAGAAAAAAAATTAATTACAATTACTTCCACAGCATAGCTTCAGGACAAACAGCAAACGATCCATTTACATCGGCATACGGAAGTGTAATGGGTTATTAGTTAAATACAGATTTGGAATTTTCAGAGTTCATTATGCAAGATATCCAAACAAATAAAGAAGCTAAAAGAGAAGAAATGTTCTCACATTCAAGAAACCTGCTTAGTCCAGTTTTTTTTTTTCCTTTTTTTACCATTAGACTTCCAATGTTTGTTCTGTTATGCGATTTGCGCGGGAATCTTTATCGTCTGCTGAAGGTTGAATAGCGCAGGTGAGCTGTTAATTCTAAGGTTTCTTCCAGCAAATATGATTAGTATATTCTTTATTTGAAATATGAGAGGAAATAAAAACAACTTTAAGTCAAATTTTTTTCATGAGGTAAAGAGGTAAGATTAGAAAGTTTTCAATTTTTTATATTAAAAAAAAACTGCACATATTCGTTGACTTTTTTTTAGTAATTCTTGGGGGCAATTTCAGCTAAGTAACTAATATCAAACTAATTTCGAACTATATGTTAGAAACCACAGAAAACCAAATATCACTAATGTAATGAGTGATTCGATGATAAGGTAACAGAAAATATATCAAATAAATGTGGACATTCAAAATAAAGAAAGCTCTTTTAAAAATGAATACATAATTTTGAAGATAGAATTATTGCCTGATTATTTCGCAAATAAAAACTTATCAAGGGAAAAAAAAAACTGGACGGTATTATATGCCAGCCTAATTGAATAAATAATATGCATACTGTATTTGATTAATTTATTATCTAGAAAGAAAAGGGTTAAAATATATTCCTATTCATTTCCAAGGTAAGCTTGTGAAAAAAATGAAAAACAATTGAATGTGGAAGTGCTTGATGAATAAAAGCTTAGTTTCAACAAAATTCTGATTTATGATTGTAAATAAATAAAAGGACACAATGGGAAAAGAGTTTAATGTTTGAATCGAAGAAAATGCGCCTGTAAGTTACTTCTATAAGTTGTGGACATAAAATTCTTTATTTCCGCCAAAATTCTTATTCTTTTGTTTTCATTCATCGAAGGATACGACAATTTTCCCAAATTATACGGAATACACGGCCACGGATAGGTTTTACTCAAATACGTTCTTTTCGATAATAAGTAGTTTGTGGAATCAAACGCGGGTCAGTGATACTGACACCAAGTTCTATGAAAGAAAATCGTGACTGAATAGGCACAGTTGTAATATAACTCTTAAAACTTCAGAGTTGTCTGAATGAATTGGCTATAAAAAGTTTATTTTTCATTCATCGTAGTCCTTTTTTATTTTTTCCCAAAAGGACGCAATTAAAAAGAATATGTAAAAATATTGTATATAGTTTCAAAGGTTTTTTGATAAATAAAATAGTGACAAATTTTTAAGCAATTGTTCTTTATTAACCTTCGATATTGAACACTGTACGATATAAATAAGTAACTGATCCTTTAATAATTCTGATTTTTAAAAAATCGAAATTTAACGCTTTTCAGTTTGAAGTTAACATTTAAATATTTTTACCAAAAAAAATATATACTTTCAAGTATTTTTACAAAAAAAAAAACCCTCCAGAAAAAAATTAACATTTTTTTAGTTAAATTTTTAAAATCCTATATTTTTGTTCAAAATTCTTTTGTTATTTAACACACCCATTGCCACAACCCTCGCCTGATATCAGGACCATCTATCTAATTAGATTACCCCTTCTTTGCTATCTTTTAACTGTAGTAGAGAAAGTATCATTTAACAATACAGATGGCTTGGTCCAAGAAAAGAATGAAATCTACGAGTCTCGTAGTTGTTAGTCAACGTGTTAAAATTTATAGTAATTATATATATTAAATTTATAATCCTTATAAAATTTTTATAACGTTGTTCCACATCTTTAGTTCTTAGTCAGAATACACAAATTCAAACAATAATTAAATTTGTTTTCAAGATATCTACGAAAAAAACTATTCAAAACGCTATTAGACCTTAATAGTCAAAGCCACAGTTATGCAATTTTTATTAAAGATTGATATAATTAAATCAGCATTTTATTATACAATTATTTTAGTAAATATGCATTGGTTTTCATTGATATTTAAATTGTTGATCGGATTAACAAATCTGTTAGAATAAAGTTGTTTTTTTTTTAAAAAATCACAATAAAATGTTCTATCGATGTCTTCAGGCATGTTAATATCTTCATCTATCAAAAAAAAAGGATGATAAAAGCTGAAAAGCTTATCATGAAATTCTGACTCTACATGACAAATTCACTTTCTCCTAATCCTTTAAACATCAAGACAAACTCTTCCGTTTCGCTTCAGTTCTTCCACCCAAGCTAATCGTCCTCAGGCCATTGGACTTATACGTAATTACGGGTACAATCAGTGACCATAAAATCTCAGCGCCAAAACAATACATGCGTAACCTGAACTGAAGAACAGTTGTAACGTCTGCCTTTCCTCACAGCAGGGAAAAAGGCAAATAATTTGCTCAGAATAAGTTCGATAACTGCAACTGACACTGTCTTAAGTTAAGTCTGCTCGGTTTATTTGAATGATTAAAATTCAATATGTTTGCCAAACAGCTTATCTAGGATGTAGACTGAAATGAATTCTAATATCTGCGTCATGGTATAGCGGTACCAATGATTCAATATGAACTTTATTTTTGTTCATTGCAATAAGTAGACGTCTTCAGATAATACATTCTAATAGATACTTCTATTCCTTCTTCTAAGAGAAATGCATGTATTATTACCAAGAAAAATAGAATTGTATAATTTTAAAAGTAAATAAAATACTGTTTTTAGCAAACGATAATTTTACACATTCAGAATCAGATTTAAGTCCCATTAAATTAATTACAAATATATGTATTTCAAATTCGGAACTCGGATTTGAATTCAACCAAGTTTATTATAAATACATGTATATTTTAGATAAAATTATAGCTCTATCATAATAACATTTGTTTGAAAAATTTATAGTTGCTTTTTTTGTTTATCTTTTTTGGTAATTTGTCAGTAATAATTCAATGAATATGAAGCATGCTTGACTGCAACCACTCTAGAAAGTTTCTTAATTTGTAGCCTTTTAGAATCTTCTTTCACTTGATCAATATAAAATTCGATACTAATTTCTTTTCTTCAGAAAAACTGTAAGAGAGAAAGTAGGACAAAATCGTAAAGAAATAATTTTTGTGTATCGTAACTTCTGATCTATCTTAATACCTATAAAAAGAGTTACACAAAATCAATAAAACTCACGTGTGTAGTATTTTATTGCATGTTTAGCGAAACTAAGCAGTAAAAACAAAGATAGGATTCACTTTCCGATAAGAAATGAAGATAATCAATAACTACTAAAAATACTATGCAATTCACTATTGGAGAATACTTTTATTCTGTAAATTACCAACTTAAATTATGGTTTAAGATATATATTCCGCAAACTTTTTTTTTTTTTACTTTTCTTTTTCTGAAAATATAAAGCATTTCATTTTTAAAAAGTGATTTTATCCACGGATTAATGAATACAGAAAAGAATACAAAAATTAGAAATGGGTTTTTGTCTTATAAAATAAAACTAAGAAACAATTCAATCAAAATATATGATTGAATAGTTCAAAGCAGGTATAGTTGTTTAAATTTCAATATTCTCTTTGTTATCTTATGTATTACTTTCTTAAGCTAAACGAGCACTTAAAAAAAGTACAAAAAACTCAGTTTTACATAATCTAAAGTTGTTTTTTCAATCTACCCAATAAAAAAAATTGTTACAGAACTTTTTCAAACGGTCCGGCCTCTTAAAAAGAATACAAAGAACTTTGTGGTTTCTATCGGAATTTCGTTCTTTCTTTCTTTCTTCTGCGGCAATATATGTGGCCCTAAGGCCTCTGGTTTTTCATCAATGGGGGATCGCACATTGGTCAAAAGAGCCATTTGGGGGTGTGCCAGAGTGAGCAATTCTCAAGAATGTTAAGTATTTCCTTTACCCTCCGAAATCTAAGCAGTGGGACTCCCTCCCATACCTGTAATATTTTTTTGCTCTCATAAATCTCAAGCATTAAGAAATGTTCGAATCTATCGTATCATAAAGCATTCTTTCTTAAGACATGATTTAATTTTTTTTATAAAAATACCAAGCTGGTATTTTTAAGCTTAAGCTTTTATAAAAATATCAGCTAACATTTTCATCTAATAATTTTTTATCGAATAGAAAGTAGCTAGAACAATAAAAATTATTATAATAAGATATTCTATGAAATACGAAATTAATTAGTAAACAAAAATAATTAAAAAAAATCCATTACAAATCCGTTGCAAAGACAAATAAATAGCATAAAATTCGTTAAATATTTTTGTATCATTCCATACTATCCGACGTGCTAAGAGTATCCTATTGGAAAGGTACTTAGAATACATCAGAGGATGCCGTAAAAGAGCGCTAAAATAAGGGACTTATAGATGACGCCAAAGTTAATCTTTAAGAAGACGAGCAGACAAAATATAAATAGCCATATTTGACTACAATACATAAAATAAATGCAGAATAATTTGTATCTTTGATTAAGAAAACCGTGCAGACAAAAATATAGGGCATATTTGATTTCAATACATAAAATAAATGAAGAATTTGTATATTTGACTATTACCCATTGACTAAGACAAGAACCCTAGAATTTATAACCCCTTTAATCATTATTCAGGAATCCTGATTTTTAAAAAACGTCACTAATTGGGGAATTTATAATTGCTAAAATTACTTACCATCCTATAAAAAAAAACATCCTGCTGTGGAGATTTCACATTATTTTCTACACCACAGCCGCTGTGTTAAAACCAAAACTTAATTCTTCGTAAGTGCTGGATTACCTTTTTTTTTTTAGCAGCATAGTCAGTAAGTAACCTGGAATAACTTTCTTCAGACGTATACGGTATGCAAATAGGACTATACCACTCAAAAGAATGTAAGGGTGGATTCTGGATAAAGGTGAGAGTCTCCCCTTCTAGGCACAGGAAGTTGCCACCAATTCAGCAAGTGGGGGAATATGTGAAAACGAGGATGTCGAAGCAGGAGCACACACCTGCACAGTTTTTACAAAATAGAAGGAAGTCAGTGAAGAGCAAGGGCAAAAGATAAAGAATTGATGAGAAGACCTGTAAGCACACCTGGAAGGCATTAGGCAACAAAGGAAAGTGAAGGAACACACGCCTTTTGAATCTGCCCTAAAAAGGGACATTAAGACAAGATGGAAGTTTAAAAGTCAATACTTTATTGCAAGCATAGTATTAGTGGATATTAATAACATAAGAAACTGTTTCGAAAAACATGCTATGGAAAACTTACAAAATAGAATAACAAATAAGTTTTAAGTCGAGTTTTACATTTAAATTAATACCCATTCTTAAATTCTATCAAAAATTTTCCTACAAAAGATCAACTATCACGGTGAAGTCATTTAATATTTATTCTTGAACATGGATTCAAATTTCAGAATATATATGTAGTAATATTTTAAAATCTAATTTAAATTTAATTTATTTCCTATCTTTTATCTGAATTTAAACTATATTAACTTAATTCTGAAATCTTTTTCCTGGTCCCATTATACCTTTTTTATTTAATTAAAACAACAAAAATTCTGTAAAATTGCTGAAATCGACAAGTTCCCATCCTCCAAGGAAAAGGATAATATTTTTTCAATCTAAACAAATTCTTTTAAAAGATCCCTATAATTCCCTTACCTAAATTGACATGCGAAACGTAACTCCTATCAGAATCTCGCTGTATTTAATCATGGAGATAAATATTTCGTTCTCTCTTTTCGCTCTTTTGTTGTGATGTAGACATACCTTGTTGCTTCATAGATTAGGCCTCTTGGTATGGAATGAAGAAGATTTAAAATTACAAAAGTGTCTTCTTTCTTCAACCAAGAAACTGCTCAAAAATTAGATGTTTACATACATTATCATTATAATTTTATTGCTGTTTCTTTGTTTTTAGGAACAAAATACAATTCCGTATCATTTGATCCTTTGGAAAATTTTACAAAATCTATAAAATCCCATATTGTTCTTTGTATATATTGCAACTGAATTTCGAAGATAAAAATGCATATGGATTTTATCATCATCAATCTTTCTAATCCATAAAATTATTGGTTTCAAAATTTTATAATGCACCTTTTCAACATAAAATTAATATTTAATAAATTATTTTTAATGTATTTACTGAGATTCATGTATAAAAATAATCATTTTGAGTTGAAAAAAAAAATCGTTTGACCTTTTGTGCAAAATCATTTTGCAAAAAATCAATTTATGGACCAATAAAAAAATGTCAATAGTGCAAACATAAACTATATCAAACAACGAAGCGCAACATGTTATAAAATCATAAATTAGTACAAAAATAATAAAATATATATTAAAATCGTGAAAGAACATTCTTTAACAGAACTTTTCCTTATTTCAAATCGTTCAATCTATAATTCATATACACGAATGAAAAACGGCGAATAATTTAAAGGTGCTGAACTCTTGAAAAATGGTAGTGAAAGTCGATCTTTTTTTTTTTTTTCTATATGTATCCATTAAAAGTCACACCTCCAAAAAAAATTACAAGAAAAAGGCAGGACCTGATACGGAGAAAACACCACATATAGACAAATAGGCACCTTCCTTACTCCCATATATTTCATAGCCTTTTCCAATTCAGCTAACGAAGCGTGAAAAAAGAATATTTTCTTCCATTATTACACGGGAGAAAAGTAAGCTTTCCCTTTCTTCAATTCCAGTAATATCATCTGTTATCGCTTAAAATCACATTCTCATAAGCTATAAATGAAACTGAAAATACAAAGAAGTTCTCACAAAATAAAAAATCATTCGTACCGCTTCAAAAGTAAGCTAATAGATATGTAATAAAGATTTATTTGTTTCGCATGAGTTGGTTATGAATTTATTTTAAGACGTGGGGGATTATTAAAACTGTTTTCCAAATTGCGTTTCTTCATCTCAAATGTCTCTTTGAAAGGATGCGATGTGGTATATTACAGTACTTATTAAGATAACAATGAACTGAATTTCAGGCCATTCAAATTCGGTATATTAATGAAAAAAATGAAAACTTTATTATTAATTTAATATTATTTAATTATTAATTTATTATAAACTTTTTTGTTAGAAAAATTACATTTTTAGCTCCATGTCTTTCATTTTTTTTTTTTTTTTGCGCCACCCCATTTATTTAACTTTAGATAAGGCTGTATAAAGGTTTTGGTAAATTATTTAATTTACGAAAAAGTTTAGAACTTCCTTTCAGATTCTTCAACAAAAAAAGATAAATTAATTTTTTAAAATTTAGATTCAATTTTCAGTTATACTCATTAATGAATTTTCCATTTTTGAAATTGGAAGGGGTTTATAAACAACTATATTTAATAGAAGAAAAAAAAATGAGCCATTCGTACAAAAGAAAGAAAGAAACCCATTATAGTATATACAGCTATTATGCAAATAAAATCATAAGCAGCTTTGAAAGCACGGTTTTAAAACATTGATATATTTCAGGAAATTGAATTCGGACCTTCATCTTTAGTTTAAAGCAGTTTTAATGTAACAGGAAATATTAAATTTTATTATACTTAAAAATGGCGACTCGAAATCACGATTTTTTCTTTCATCTCATCGTTATTTAAAGTCAAAGTATCTGTCACAATTTTCGAACCTTACTTCCCAGTCACACTGTCACGATGCCCTAAGAATAGAATCAGGTTCAAGTCCCGAGTCCAATTCGAATCATTGTTACGTCAAAGATATGAGAGAAACGTCTAATACATATTAATTCTGACCTAAAATCAAACACTTTCGCAATCAAGTACTGTGAAATGATGGCTTAAAAACAGTCAGATATCGTACTATTCATTAAATCAATATTCAAAATTTATATTTTGACAGACAGAATAACTTCAATAAGGATTTATTTTAATCAAATATTGAAAGTATAGTAAAAGAAATTTATTTCATCAATTACGATGCCTTCTTCCACTTCAACTAAGAAGGAAAATTATTTTGTCACATAAGTGATATTAAAAGAAAAGAAAAAAAAAAGGCATTGAAAAGATAGCTGAAAAAATTATTATCTACAAGAAATAACATTTCTTTCTTTAAAAGATGAGTAAGATATATAAAATAAATTCCACGCAAATATATTCGAATGAAAATAATTCTTAAAATGTTTTTTTAAAACTTTGATTTTAAAGTTTAGGAACAACAATTGGCTATTTTTTTATCGTTAATTAATATAAACTGACAAGATGTCCTAACTGTTCAAATTTTTTTTTCAGTGGGTAGTTCTCACTAAAAAAATTCACCTTTTAATTTTCAAAAGGTTATCGCCAGAAAAATTATCTTCTCCAAATTTCAATAAACACTCAAATCACATTCCCCTCCTAATTAGATTAATATCAAAAAATAATTTGGAAGGAAAATAACAAAAATAATGCAAAATATTTATGCTTCTCCATCCTTTAATGATTTTATAGAAATTTAGAAATAACTATTTCATTATTTCGTATATTTTTTTTTTATTTTTTCATCTATTCATTCATTTGTAAAATTATGTTCTATAACCCCAATAGAAAAAACAGTTAATGTGAGTTGGGTACACAATCTCCCCTTCCTGGTCGAAATGCAAAAAGTCTTACCAATTCAATGAAACAGGATTGTAAATTCTGTTCTAATTTCTTCCTGAATTAGTCCAACAATATTTATTGATTTCCTTGGTTAGTTAAGCAATATTTATTTATTTTATTTTATTTCAGCAATATTTTTAGATATACGATTCATTTACTTACTTAGTTCAGTAAAGTTCATCTATTTTCTTAGTTAATCCAGAAATGTTCATTTATTTCCTTAGATAATTCAGAAATGTTCATTCATTTCCTTAGTTAATTCAGAAATGTTCATTCATTTCCTTAGTTAATCCAGAAATGTTCATTCATTTCCTTAGTTAATCCAGAAATGTTCATTCATTTCCTTAGTTAATCCAGAAATGTTCATTCATTTCCTTAGTTAATCCAGAAATGTTCATTCATTTCATTAGTTAATCCAGAAATGTTCATTCATTTCATTAGTTAATCCAGAAATGTTCATTTATTTTCTTAACTAATCCAGCAGTTTCCTTAGATACTATCCATTTATTTCCTTAGTTAGTCCAGTAATACTCATTTGTTTCCTTAGTCCCTTAATATTAATTTATTTCTTTCGTTAATCCAGTGATGTTCATTTATTTCCTTAGCTAATCCAGCAGTTTCCTTCGATAATATTCATTTATTTCTTAAGTGAACATTACTGAACTAACTAAAGAAATAAATGAATATTATCTAAGGAAACTGCTGGATTAGTTAAGGAAATAAATGAACATTACTGGATTAACTAAGGAAATAAGTGAACATTACTGAACTAACTAATTTCCTTAGTTAATCCAGTAATGTTCATTTATTTCCTTAACTAATCCAATACTATCCATTTATTTCCTTAGTTAGTCCAGTAATACTCATTTGTTTCCTTAGTCCCTTAATATTAATTTATTTCTTTCGCTAATCCAGTGATGTTCATTTATTTCCTTAGCTAATCCAGCAGTTTCCTTAGATAATATTTATTTATTTCTTAAGTGAACATTACTGAACTAACTAAAGAAATAAATGAATATTATCTAAGGAAACTGCTGGATTAGTTAAGGAAATAAATGAACATTACTGGATTAACTAAGGAAATAAGTGAACATTACTGAACTAACTAATTTCCTTAGTTAATCCAGTAATGTTCATTTATTTCCTTAACTAATCCAATACTATCCATTTATTTCCTTAATTAGTCCAGTAATACTCATTTATTTCCTTAGATCCTTAAAATTAATTTATTTCTTTCGCTAATCCAGTGATGTTCATTTATTTACAAAGCTAATCGAGTAATAATGATTTATTTTCTTAGTTAGTCCAATAATATTCATTTATTTCCTTACTTAATTCCGCCCATTTATTTATTTATCCCAACTTCACTTAGTGTTCCAGACTGTGTAATGGATTTTCAAACATCCCTAAATGAAGTTCAGAAAATCTGACCAATTCAGTTAATTCTCCGGATTTCCTTAGTTAATTCAGCTATGAACAATAAAATATTTTCACGTGCTTGATATAAAATCACAAGCAAAAGCGAAAATAAAAAAAGAGCTCAACATCCACTTTTATGTACCAATAATTCATTTACCGTGTCATGTTTCGCTCTCTGAGTAACCACCAAAAGAAAAAAGAGCGTTAAAAATGTATCCGGACATGGTGCAATGCAATAAATAAGAATTGGAGTGGTGTGTCTTCAGCGACAAATGGGTGTAACCGTTAGGACAGGAAGTGAAATAAAGGTTGAGGTTTCCAACTCGCTATATTTGTCCCCTTAACAAATGGGCTGCTTAAAAGTTCTCGTGTATATTTGAAAATCACAGACTTCAGTTGACATGCAATAAATGGATAATTTTTAGTATAATAACCGTTTAATTCAAATGGAATAATTCTAGAGTATTTCGAGCCTAGGTTGTAGCTAGTTAAATTAATTATTGTTATCCTCAAAACGATAACAATATTTAAATTATTTTAAGTTGAATTTATTTGAAAAACAATCAATATATTTTTACCATTCTCAAGGCATTTCTAACAATCAAAATTAAAAAATAAAGAAACAAAACGCCAAAATGATGCGCTGTCTTGTATGGTGAGTGCGAGGCACCATCTGAGTGCAAAGGTTTAAAACTAAATTTAAATGAAAATGCGATTTCATTCACTAAATTGTTTGATTCGCACAAATTTCATGTAGTCTGTAGCATTTCAGAATTAGAAAACTTGTTAAAATTGCGTCAACTTTTAAAAGTGTTCCATAGACTTTTATTAAAACCTTTTAAGATTTAATGTCAAAAAAAGACAGATTTATGTTTATTTATGAAGTTTACAAGTGTGCTTCTTATTTTACTTATAAATCTTAACTATAAACATAAGATGAAAATTGATAGCAATTAATCTTTTGCACTCGGAAAAGTAATTCGATGCATAGATAATCTCCCAAAGGTGCATTCGATGCATAGATATTCTATTCTCTTTTTCGTAGCACTGAAAGAGTGCTACAAAAATTAAAAATATACTTCGTTTTGAGTTGAATTTCCCAGAAAAAATATTCTACATCTTCTTAAACTCTACGGGCAATTTTAACAATAAATTTCAATAAATAACGTCAAAATGATTCACCATCTTGAATAGCGATAGAGAATCACCATCTGAGTGCAAAAGGTTAAAAACTACTGCCATTTTACTTTGATCAAATTATTCCCAGTATTTTGTGGAACTTCCCGAGTAAAGAAAATCATAATAATCATTCATTTTATAATATAAATTTCAAGGTATAAAAATCTAAGGACACAAATTAATCTATTTTTAAAAGTTACTTATTACCAAGAATAGCAATCTCAAAATAAATTAATGCGATAAAAAAATTCATTGCAGTAAGCAATCTATTTTTTATACATAGTTACTTAAAAATAAATCATGAAATGTAAACATCTATTATAAAAAGCAAAACAATTTCTCAAGATAAATTAAATGCCACAAACAGCGTTTGAAATAAAAATAAAAAAGAGATTAAAAGAGTAGGCGAGCGCCAATGGTTCCGGTAGCAAATAAGAGAAAATAAAAACGCAAATAAAACTGAAAGGGAAGGCAACATAAACGCTTTTCATGACTCATTTCTGTCCACCTGCTATTCCCATAAAAAGCCCTTATATCTGACACGCACAAAAACAATCTCCTCTCTCGAGCAGATGATAGATACATTGGGTTGAGAGACATGATGCATCAGGGATTATTGTCCCCGCTGTGTAACTTTATTATTTGCTTGTTTTCATTAATAAGAGAAACTTTCAAACGGGATTCTGTCTTTTTAAAACTCTTTTTCACGTGTAAAATGATTATTTTAAATTCTTAAAAAATACCTATAAGAATGAAGGAACCATAATAAATCTCTAAATACCTAACGTAATTAATGAACAAATTAGAGACAAATCAAGTTTATTACTCTTGATATCTTCCTAGACAAATTAACTTCATTTCAGACAGCGTTTTGAAATTCATTGATAGGCACTTTTAGTAAAACATTATTTGAGGAAAAAGCGTGTTCTTTGACAGTTTTTGTTCTTCATAATTTTAACGATATAGTCAAACTTTTATCCATTATCAAGATTTTTTTTAATCAAAACCATGACAAGCTTATC
This sequence comes from Argiope trifasciata, assembly GCA_026543055.1. Lineage (NCBI taxonomy): Eukaryota > Metazoa > Arthropoda > Arachnida > Araneae > Araneidae > Argiope > Argiope trifasciata. The sequence continues at coordinate 2,826,249 of JAPMOQ010019505.1, forward strand.
GAAGCGTACTAATGAAGAAGGCAAAGTTAGGAAAATAAGAGGACTATTAGAAAGTATTATCAAATTAATATAGTTTCAGAAAAGAATTTGTACACACAGCATTTTGGTTCTGTAAAGAACTCTAAATCCCCGTTCGGACGACCTGTTGCATTTACGGATATGTCGTAAATCGGTAACTGGTCCATTCAAAGACCACCTTCGCAAGTGGGCGTAGGTCGAGAGCTTTCCGGAAATTGTCGGTAAAATGAACAGACAACAAAAAACCCCGGAAACCGCAAAAGAGGGGAAAAAGGGCAAAATGTGCCCATCTGAAAATGCGCAGGAACCGGACTTAAGGAGGTCCACTTTGCGTCCTCCACTGTAATTAAGTTAAAGTTACAGCAGAGCTGAAGTTCGAGTTATTAGGATATTATTTTGAGATGCAGATTAATCAGAAATTATTAAATACATTCTAATTATATATATTAGCTTGATCCGTTAATCTATCTTTCTCATTTCGAACAATACCATTTGATAAAGTTTTAGATTCTAAATTAGAGGACTATAGGTTCAAGATACGATTCCATTGAAAAACAACTAATTATTATTGCCGATTGATCAAATTTTTAATAGTCAAACACCTCATACTGATATGGCGAAGGGGTGCTAACTAGTTGTTATTCTTATCATCAGACCACAATTCAAATTTATGAGATCAATCCCAAAATATCTGTTGTGCAGATTCAAAATGAGATAGTATAAAATAAATTTATGAATGTTATGTACAAATTTACTTTCGAATCGATCATCTTAATTGAAAAGAATTTTTAACAGATAAAAAACAAAGCAAGCAGATACAAGATATTGAATTGTTGAATGGATTTTAACTAATAAGAAAACAGTATTTTGCAAATCATTTTACCAATGTACTGTCTGAGGTTGCATGAACTTATAAAATTTGTACTATTACTTTCGCAATAGATTCTTTTGTTTATTTTTGCTATTCATTGTGAATGAATCTAAATAAGGGAATTAAGAAATGTTAGAATAAGGGGGGGAAATAATATCAAAACTTAAAAGTTCTGTATAAAAACAGATTTTTTGATGAAAATTCTTAAAAAGTTTTAAATAAATAATTTGTAGTAAAAAATTTTATTAGCATGGTTGCATTATTTGTAAATGAAGTGACAAAAGCATAACAACTTTAGTAAATACAAAACGGTGTCTTTAATATTATAAATGATACAATGTTTTTTTAGAACTTATTAAATATAAGTTTTATTCTAATGAGGAATTATAAACCAGATTAGGTTTAATTGAATAGCAAATTTTATGGCATGTAAAAGCTTTAAATATTATTTCAAATGAAATATTATTGAGTTAAAATATTATCAGTGAAGGAAAAACTATTATAAATTAGAAAAAAAATTCTATATTTTTTTTTAGTTATGAAACAATTGATAATTCATAGAAAAGTTATATATGCTTAAAACTTTTTTAGAGTAATGATAATTGATTAAGTGAATGACCATGTTTCAATTATTATTTTATAAATCGTTAAGTGATTATACTAATTATAAGATATTTTTTTAATTTATGTCTTTGTAATAGATGCCCATAACAAATAATGAAGTCATATCAAAAAAAAAAAAAATATCTGAGCATTTGTTCATATGAAATACAAAATTATTTATGATCAAATTCAGTCTTTTATCATAACAGTAATTAAAATTCAAATCCATGCAAATTAAGTTTTTAAAATAACATTAAGCATAAAAGTTAAATAAGTTCATTAAGGGCTTTAAAATAAATAATCATGAATTTTTCTATCCTAAAGGAAATAAATTGTACCTGCTTCGTACAATTACGTTCCTATAGTATAAACTTTGATAAATAACGCGCGATAAAACGATTTCTTTCCCGTCCCGCCCTAGCGTCAACTATAAGAATTAATCTCGACTTTAATAATTTAGATTAATTTTCTGTGATATAATGAAATAACTAATTCTATTCATATTTATATCTAAAGCGACAGAAGAAAAAAAAAACTTTAAAAAATACATTTCTTTTTTATTTGGTCCCCCAAAAAAATTTAACTGATTAAAAGAAATAAATTATTTTAAAAGTTTTTTATAAAATATATATGTGTGTGTGTGTTTAAAAATGTTATTCTCGAACTGGTATTGGAAATAAATACAATAACTCAAAGATAAGAGTTTGAAGAAGTTATCGCTTACCTCGTTTTTTCAAGCATCTCCGTCCGTTTCTTATCTGTCAAATCACTTATCCGAGAAAAAACTCAACTTGTCAATGTTCCAAAAATCTTAGCACAAATCCGCATGTCTCACCATCCACAAGAAAATATAAAATCCCCTCGAAAACATCAGAAAAGTGACTGAAGAAGTTCGAATGCATGCACTTTCAGCTGATGTATCCAATTAGAAAACAGAGAACAAAAAATAAACAAAAATAACAATCCGAACACCGACGGAACGTAAGCTCAGCCCACGAAACGAACGACCGAACTCTTACTACGAGAATCTCGGCGACAATATGTACACACGCGTTTACCTGAAGAAGGTTGCTATAGCGGGAACAAGTTCTGTCTGAGTTTATTGGCGACCGTTTTGGCTCCACAACGGCGAGATTCATCCGCGCCATTTTTAAATGGAGCCACAAGTTCCGTTCGTATATGGAATATAATTGATTTCGATTTCATTGTAAGAAGATTACGGTTCCCCATTTTTTTTAAAAATAATTTATTGACTGATGTTATCTCTCTTTTTTTACTGCTAGGAAAGTGAGATAAAATCAATCAATAAATTGATTAATAAATGTCTTTTGTTAACATCCACACTAATAAATAGAATTGTGCTTTCTCTAAACAGAAAAAAAAATAATAACTTTCGTTTTTTAAAGTAACGGCTGTTCTCAAAATAAAATAATAAAATCTGTTTGTACATTTGCGATCTTATTTTATTGTTATTTAATATGATTATTTATATTTGTATCTTATTTTATTGTTATAATAAGAACACTGTTCTAAAGCAAATATACTGTTTATAAATTTCCTTTTTTTTCATTTTTCTGAAATCATTTTCTTTATTTCAAATACCTGGTTCCGAATTGAAATCGAGAAATGAATCTCTCTCTCTCTCTCGCACGCACGCACGCACACACACACACACACATATATATATATATTATAATTATTTTTAAGAAGTTAGCAGTCCGCAGAGGAGTTAATAATAATGAAAATATTATGAGTTTAGAACTCAGCTATAAGATGAAATCATGGTTCTTTGGAATTCATGTTTATTCCTGAAATAATTTGTCAGAACAAAACATTTCGTCTGATAAATAAAATTACAGAAATCTGGAAATTCGAAAAGAAAACTTTTAAACAAATTTTTCCCAAAACAATCGTGTTCCCATGATTCTCATCATATGTAACACTCCAACTATGTTTTGGAATCCACTGTAGACAGCTCTAAAGAGAGATTTTAAGGAGAAAAAGATAAGGTAGTTAAGGTCACTGAGCTGAAAAAGGAAATCAATTTTAAAAAATGCATTACTTTACTTGTCAAATAAATAAATTTGCAAGTGATGCGACTCTTGTAATTATTAAACATTAAAACTACAATGTGTGTACGAAATGAATTATTAAAGCCGTTCATTAAAGTATAAGCAATTATTTTTATAATATATTGCAATATTAACGATTAATTATTGGTTGGATCATATTCCTTTTAATAGGTACTGTGAAATAATAATTTATGATGTTATATTTTTTTAAAGTTGTGTTTTATAATCTTTCATAACATTTAAATGCTTATGAGAAGAAGAGAAAAAAAGAATCTGTTCTTATAAAATATTTACGTAGATGCAAAATCGAGCAAAATTTGTTAACTGTCCTTTGGAAACAACTCTTGCGAACGAACTGATTACGCGTTTTGCCTCATCTACAACATCAAGTACCATGCGTGGGTTGTTTTTTTTTTGGTTTTGTTTTTGGGGGGGGGGGGGACGGGCCTGAGTATTTGAATAATAAGAAAAACAAAAATGTTTATACTGAGCAGTTTACTGTTAAAAATGAGGAAATAGAGCCCCCACATCGTGGTTTATGGATAGAGCATCTTCCCTGTGATCGGGGCATTCCAAGTTGGGGTCCTGATTTCGGCATGGTTATTCTTGACCCAACGTTCTATCTGTGAGGTCTGTGTTTAGTTTACTTTAGTTTAGTTATATTAACGTCCCGTTTTGAAGCAACACTAGGGCTATTTTGGGACGGACATCGTAATTTTGTACCACAGTCAGATGACGAGGACGATACCTGAGCTGGCACCCCCTCTTCAAACTTCATAAAGGGACACGGTGGCCTGGTGATAAGGTTTCGGCTTCGGAACTAGAGGGTTGCATGTTCGAGACCTGATTCCACCGAAGAACCGCCGTGTAAGTAGGTCTGGTGCACGTTAAATCCGTCGGGGCCAAACGGCCTCCCGCTGGTGTGGAAGTTTGGAGAGGGGGTGCCAGCTCATATATCATCCTCATCATCTGACTTCGGTTCAAAATACGAGGTCCGTCCCAAAATAGTCCGAGTGTTGCTTCAAAATAGGACGTTAATATAACTAAACTAAACACAGACCTCACAGATAGATCGACGGATTTAACGTGCACCAGACCCACTTACACGGCGGTTCTTCGGTGGAATCGGGTCCCGAACCAACAACCCTCTGGTTCCGAAGCCACCAGGCCACTGCGTCCCTCTGTGAGGACTGTGAAAGAGTCCCCGATAAAAAGGCAAGCGAGTGTGTGAGTGTTATTTTCAAGAAGTCAAACTTCTGCCCTCGCTTGTTCAGGTGTCTTTCCGTCAGAAGCTACTGCGTTCCCCTTCCATGATAACGCCAACACGACACCATCATCGGAGAATAAAGCAAATGAAAGTGTTAATGCATCATTCATAAGGAAACCCAGTGGGAATGATTGAAATAGAGGTACAAACCCTTTTTGTACCAGGCGAATTTCTAAGATATATGAGCATAGTTGTGGGACTTCGGCAGGACTAGGTTTTTTTGCTTGACACCACGTTTCTATGAAAAAGAAGTAAATTCAGATGGAAAATGTATGAAATCTTGCCACGACCTTAAAAAGAAAAGTTGTTTTGGAAATTCTATTGAATCTGCCGGAAACATTGGAGTATTTACTAATCAGTGATTCACTAGATAAAATAAATTACTTATCTCTTCGTAATCAACGCCTTGTTGAGAACAAAAAACTCAAAACCCAAACTGTAATATATATATACAGATAGAGACTATAACAAAAGATCAGAATTAGGAATAGAATTGGATTTTTAGCAATAATAACCCAAAATATTGTACAAAGTATCCATATGTTTTATGATATTATCAAAAAAATTTCAACTAATTAAGAAAAACTAACCTTATCAAAAAAAGACCCGTAATGAAGTCTATTTCATGTTCATTTTATACATATTGAATGAACCGGCCCAACTTAATTTCCTACGCAGAAAATAATAAAAGACGTGACCCCAAAGCGAGGATTTATACAATGCACAGTTTAGACAGCATGCATCAATATATTTGTCATAAAATTGCGACGCCACATTGATTAATTCCACAGCCAAAAGACAACATATTTCTGGAGACTACATTGAAGCTAAAATTCCTAAGATAGCAATCATTTGTCTCGCCTGGTCTATCTTTCATACATATCCATTTAGATAAAGAGCACTCAGATGTATTCAGAAAGGCAGATGAAGCTAAACATACAGCTGAGTTTGGGCGCATACCTCTGCAGATTAGAAGAGTCCCGGAAGGTAAACATAACAGATAATCGGAACTGTTTCAACCCTTAATCCGATGTTGTGTGTAGTAGGAGGGAAGATGAAAGGATTAGTCAGCTTGCATTCTCTTACTTTCGTGTTCGTCCTTCCGGACAAACGGAAGATAAAAAGAACCGACATGGAAACATAGTATTTAAAATGTGATTGCGTTTTTATTCATGAATCGCTGTTCGCTCATTTTTCGGTTTCGCAGAAGTTTTCGTTTTTAAGAAACTGGTTTTTGTTAGTTTTGTATTCTTTGCGTCAAAGAAGTTGAAGATTAAAATGTCGCAGAATTTTTGAAGTCAGGAATAGAGTTCAGAAACTGTTAGACCAAAAGGTAAAGAAGCAATCAAATTTAGGAATACGTGTCTTCATTCTTAAAACCATAAAGCAATGCATTTCTTGTTACTCATATTTGATAATAATACGTATGCAAAATAAACGAAAATACAATTTATAGAAGAACAAAATTTCAATGCGATTATTAATTTTGAACTATAACCCTTAAAATTTAAACTTGCAAAAAAATTTTTTTTGTTTATTTAGCTCATTATTTTAGAGCATTGTACTGAATATTTTTATCATTACATACTCTCTAATAAAAAATGTGATACTTAAGAACGTATTGCGTGGAATTGCTTTACATATTTACGAAATATTAACATTTAGCATGAATTCAGCATTTTTACGGTATCTATTGGGTCATCCTTGAAGTACGCTTAAAGATATCCAAAAATCGAATTTGGATTCTAGACGAGTTTTTTCCAACAAATTAAAATAAAAATTTAACACAAAACTACACTTGTACTGTAAGATCGTTAATTTAATAGATTTAAGCCATTAAGTTATAGCGTACATATGTTATTGAAAATACAGACAATGCGTCACTGGATTTGGGTTAACATTTAATAGGTATCTATACAATAGATATTAAATATGTGCACCGAATTGTATCCTTCTAGTCTTCATTTTGTAGTTATCATATTTATTTACAGTCCAATAACTGGACAGATAGACTTCATCAGACAATTTGACAGAAATCTACAAATTTGGGGTAACTCATCCGTCCTACTTCAAACAGTTTTGCAGCTATCTTTGTCACAGACAGACAGACATTTGCCAGAAATAACAACCATGCCTGAACTGGGACTCGAACTCGAGAAGGCCCAGATCACGGGGAAGATACGCTACCCCAATGCCAAGACGCCGGCACTAAATTTTACTTATCTGCCTCACTTAATTTCGTTTTGTAATCTATCGTATTAATTTTCATTCTGAGAGTTAGATAGATAGAATATCTCGAAATGAATTTCGTTCAAAATTTGATAAATCTGATGTAAAGACCATACAACAAATTTCACTTATTTAGCTGAAAGTATTTTTGAGTTATCAAATACAGATAGACAGACACTATACCAATAATGTATTCTTCAAATTCGCAGATTTATGAAATGTAGAGAATTTTCAAAACCTGGATTTCGATTTGGATTTTCGCATTTTGATCATTGCAATATTCTCTCTTTTTATTCGAAAAAGCAAAATAAATAAATGAAATAAGTATGAATAGCATAAGTTTCAAAATGTCAGATCATTTGTTCAAAAAAAAATTCTGATTTTTTGAACAAATTCAAATAAATTTTTAAGATCAATATGGTGCATAAATCTTTTTAAAATTTTTTCACAATTCTTTGTCCATTACAAATATAATAAGAAAACTATTTCTCGCAATCCAATTGAAAATCATGTCTACTAAACTAAAAAATAAAATAAGTTCTTCAAACAAATAAGAACGCGGTTAAATCTGAATTTCGTAACGATATGTTTTGTTTCATAAAAATCGTTATCAAAGATGAATACAATTCCATCACTCTAATCTTAGAATAACAATGTAAATTTCTTTGCCCTACAAGATTTTTTTATTACAGTGCATTACCTCAAAAAAATATTTTAATGCTGTGGAACACAAAGAGTAATCTGGAGCAAGCATTTCCATGTTCTAGAATGCAAAAAATTTATTTTTATAAAACTTCACCTTATAAACGTAAACTCTAAATTAAACCAAATAAAAATAAGCTTTGAAAAATCACTGAATTTCTGTACTAAAAACATAAATTTCCTGAAGATTAAATGGATATTTAAAAGTTGATATATTGAAATCAAATAAATTTTTTCATCTAAAAGAGTTTAGTGAATTTTTTCACTGATGATTTTATTTAATACCATTAGGATGCACTAATAAATAACATATACGCAGGATTCCTTCCCTCACCAAAAAAAATAAATAAATAAATAACTTCTTAAAAACTTATCGTGAGAAAAATTTCTGTAAAAGGAAGTGGCAAAAGATAAATAAGAAAATTTCAGAATGAAAATTAATTATCTCTTTGTAATTAAAATGCTTTCAAAATACATAAGAAATATTTATTTATAAACTAGAGGGAGAGGTGAGATTTTTCACTTCCCACAAACAATTAGAGGAATTCATTTTCTGGAAGCAACTTTTCATATGCCTTCACACACTAGAAAAATTCATAGCTTCATAAGTCGTTCAGTTTCAATCACAAAAGGATGAACCTTTTTTTCGCTTAAAATATTTGAGTGTTCAGATTCTATCACTAAATATATCTATCAGAAACTGGGGACGGTATAAAAATTAAGTTAGATTAATTTTTCAGAAATGTAAGCATGATGCAAAAACATTAAAAAAATAATCCTATATTTTTAGTTAGAAATGTATGCCTCTTTTTAATGATTTAGAAATTAGCTATTGAGTCACAATTAGAGCAGAATGTGTATTTAACATAGCTTTTTATATCAAACCACTAATTTTTAAAATATAATGTAACTCTTCTTTTTTACTATGAAATACACATTTGTGGTACTATCAAGACTTTCAAATTTGTAATCTTATAGTGAAACAGTAGAAAAGAAGCATTATTTTAACAGATAACTAAAAATGTGAATTTGTGTTTGTTAATTAAAGAAAATGGAATATATCCTGTAATTTCATTTTTAATCAGCATGAATGTTCACTCTTTATTTTTATAACAAATTTTTGTAACATCTATAAATTCGTATTACTTTCCTAGTAGAGAGTAGAGAGTTATTTATGACTTTTATATTTTCAAAACATGGCATATTTTGTGTAAACTTTTGTTTTACAGAGAAGATTGCACAGCATTGGTCTTTGACCAATGTGACTTAAAAATTTTCACTGATCTATTTGAATAGTGGATGAACTTGCTGCTTGGAGCTTAATTTGGAATGAAACATGCAACCGAACACCAGAAATAGCTTATTGCGTATCTGAATTAGTGATAGTTTTCACACAAGTGTTAAAATTACTTCCCTCGATAAGTTAAGGAATCTCAAAATCCATTCAAATAACATCGCTGTGCTAAACCGAGGTTGAAAATGTTGCATTGGATAAGACGAGGGCTTTTGTGGCTGTAACCTCATATTGTCTAAGTTGGCTTTAGTCTGATAAGGTTTTGATATGACCAAACACAAACACCGACATCAATGAATTTAGATGCTCTCTAAAATTTCAGACACAGCAGTTATAAAGATTAAGTCATGTAAAAAATGACATTTATTATGGTTCGTTGTGTTTTTGAACTATTAGATTTACATATACATAAAAAAAATTCATTTTCTGTTGATGGATTTCAATCGAATTGATTGATACATGAAACTTTCGTCTTTATCACGAATCAAATCTCATTGTTTTAATTTATCAGCATGTGAAAACATGATGCTGTTCTAGTTTGAGATTTTTTGAAGCCTCAAAATGCGTTGGCAATAAATTGGTGATTTATCGATTTTGATGCATCCATTTTTTGCTTTTACGGTTATCTATATCTATACTTATAATAAAGCTCAATGTGTGTGTGTGTTGGCACTCTACAGGTCAGACCATTGAACCTACAGCTACCAAATTTGGTACATGTATACCTTTGAGGTCGGGAATGTGCACCTCGGAGCCCTTTTTTTCGAATTTTTAGTTAGAATTTGAATTAATTAAAATTTAAGCGAAATTTCGACGTTTTTCCCCTATAACTTCTGAAAATATTGTCGCACAAACATGAATTTACTTCAATTTAAAGATTAAAAAATTAGTTTTCTAATGGTATCAGTATTTTAATGTATAACTTAAGATTCTATTTTTAACGAATTTTTAAAGAAATATTTTAACCATGTTTTTTTTAGCACGTGATTGGATAAAATAAAAGAAAATAATGATGGAAGTATAGATTTAAAAAAAAACAGCTAACATCGCAAATCAAATCTTAAGAAATACAACTTTCAGCACATGACTGGATAAAATAACATAAATATAAAATGTGATATTTTCTAAAAAAATAAATGCAAGGCAAAGGATTCTAAGATCGTTTGCAATATTTAAATCCTTAATTCAAGTTCAAGTTCAATGATTTTGTTTATCTTTATTTATACAGGATATGCGTTCAAATTCCGGTCCAATGGTCAATTTGTAAAATATTATTAATAGGCATATATATTGTCTAATACTATTTATTTGATATAAATGAAATAAATAATTACATTGTATGTAGCTTGAGTCAAACATCGCGTTTATGAATTATGAGTTTTAGATTTCTTCATACTTTGCTCTGTGAGCCCTATTTTACAAAATATTTTTATTAATATTTTAAATAAAAGTTGCTACATCAATCAGTCTTCTAAATCAATAATTAAAACTGACTGATTTATAAAATTAAAGAATATTATTAGGAAAACGTGTTCTTTTAGAACTGTCCGTCCATCATCTTAAAGAAAATATTAATTTCAGGCCAATCAATGCCCGGAATTGCTTCAAGGCTAATGAATATGTGATTTAATTGAAAATTTTAGAACTCATTACTCATTGCGAACCAACTGGTCGCCAAATGCGGCTAGTTAGAAAATAATGCAGAAGTTTGTCCAATTTGCCGATTTGTCACCAACTAACGTTACAAATTGGTTTCCATATTTTTCATACTTTGAATTTTTACAAATTGTCTTAATTACACATTCGTCGATATTTAAAAAAAATGACGGGATTTTTTTCATCTCAAAAAAATCTGTTTGCCAACTAGAAAAATTGAAAATGTGTTTATATATATATATATATATATATATATATATATATATATATATATATATATATATGAGAGAGAGGGACAAAGACCGATAGAGAAGACTTATGATTGTTTCAAATCGGTTTAAACTGGTTAATGCTTATAATTAATTAAAGTAAATAATGACTTTAAATAAAATAATAATGTTCTCACATAATAATTTGAAACATCCGATCATAGATTTAATTTTAATTTTTTTAAGTTATTGTTTCTCAGACAAGCAGATAGATAAAAGTTATTCCAAAACCGTCCTTTTGGATGCTTGAAAGGCAGGAATTCATCAAATTCCAATGATCGAAATTTTTAAAAAGATTAATATCATTTATGTTTTTCATAAATGAGAAAATTAAAAAGATTTACATAATTCCCGATGGATAATGATTATATTTAAGCTTTATGGAGGTATGGAAAGAAAGTGAATATAGCGAGCAAGATTATACAATTTTACATACATTAAGATTCTTGACCAGTTTTGTATCAAAAAGGCAAGAGAAAAATACCGAAGTCAGAAAGATTTGTTACGGCTGCTTTCAAATTAATTTTCCAAAAGTGAAAACAGAAGGAATGATTCAAGCATGAGCTAACAGCCTTTAGTGTAAGATTTTATCAAGATTTTTTAATCACGTATGCATGATTTATTCTATAATTGAACCGTTTAATATAAAGGCATGTCACAACTATAGTTTATTATAGTTTTAAAAAAGGCTTATTGTTACTAGGAATTGATATTCAATCCACATCGCTTAGCATTATCTTCCTATCTTAAATCTTTTTTAATATTATTTAAATAGTCTTGTCACATTGTTATCACGTTTCACGGTTTAACCCTCTGGTTGTTTATCCCTTGATTTCAGCGGGTTGATAATTAGTCCATCTTCTATTGCGTCCCACGTTTTTCGTAGTTAAGAGAGCTTATTTTTATGATTGCAAATGTTTATTACACATTATTATAGTGTAACATATAGGATCAGTTCACTTTGTTTCAAAAATATTTTAACTTATTTACAAGCATCACATCTAGATAGTGATTTTAAAAAAATCACGCAGTCAGAGAGTTAAAAAAATTATGATCAGTTATTTTCACATTAGGGTTAATAAATAATCGCTTTAAGTGTTCTCTCTATAAAAATAATTATTAATAAATAGCTGATATATACGACAGTGAAGGCTCAGTCGTGTATTGGAATTTTAACTGTGATTCCAAACCGGATTTTATCGAAAAAACGCTAAGTTAAGCATATAAAATACATATTTGTACATATAAAATTCATCGGAAGATTCGTCTTCCCTTCAATGTTGTATGAAAGCTTAGAGATGGGATGTCAGTTCAATTACCATCCTCGATTTTTGAGCATAGTTCAAAATTAGAAACCCTATTCCATGACAATCCTAGTACTAGATTTGTGTTTGCATCGAAAATTAATCCAATTATACAAGTAAACTATTCGTCAAAAATTTTTTTTTGTTTCACTTTTTTCTTTTCCTATGTATTTTCTTAATTTTTTGACGATTGATGAAATTAAAAGGAATTAAATAAATGATAATCTAATAATATTTGATAAATATATATACCCTTTTTCCGATCTAGTAAAAAGTTTACAGTAGAGCTACACCAGAGCTTGAATTCGACTCTCAAAAAAGACTTAAGAGCTCTATTCAATAGCAGTTTTCTGATTAGACAGATTCGGAAAGAGAAGATTCCAGGTTTGAGACCCGATTCCACAGAACCATCGGGTATGATTGCACACTAAATTCATCTTTAACAAATAACCTCCCTATGGTGTGGTGTGAAAGGCTGGAGGGAAGAAGGGCTGCCAGAACAAATGTTGAGCTAGTCATCTGACTTCGAACCGAAGAGATTAAGAGAACCGCCCCAAAATATCCAGAGTGTTGGATTAAAATGAGATGTTAATATAACTAAATTAAACTTATTAGACAGGAACCTAGACCCTTGGGTTAAACAATCTATTGAAAAACAGCTATTTACTATCCCGAAAGGAATGTTTGTTTGACTGTTCGGTCAATGTAAGCTTGGACAATACTTATTCAGCAGTTGACCACAACAAATCCTGTCGATACTGCTACGTTCAGTGGTGGCGGGGTGGTCGGCTGTATGCAAGAAGACCCTTGGGTTAAAGGGAAGTACAAGCAGATCGGTTGTAAAGATGTTATAATGACTGTTTGTTCTAATAAATAATCCCTAAAAAAAATCTTTTGAATTGCTCACTAATAATATTAGCAATTTGAATAGGAGTAATTGAACAGATTCTTATTATGTTCAAAGATAGTTTTTTTTTATAATTATGTTCAAAGTTTATTAGTTATTACTTATTATAAACATCAAGCATATGCTCACTTTGCATTATAACAAATATGGAATGCTAACTTTGAAAAAACATGACTTAGAGAACAAAATAAATCCGTAGATAAATTGTTTTTGCTAAGTTAGTAAATTAAAGAATGAATCTAACGCTTGCTATTTAAATATTTATTAAATTAAAAATGCGATGAGAAATTAAATTTATTTTAGAGGAAGAGGCCCTAATCCACCATTGATTCAATCTAAATCATAAGTTAATCTTCTATCATTTGATTGTTTTTTTTTAAATGGAAATGGCACCTTTCTTCTTCATTTTTTTTAACAGAATAAAATACATAGACCTCCATCATGTCTAATTTTTTTCAATAAACTAAAGCCGATTTGTAGCAATATGAGTATCAACATGCAATTTTCTTAGTTGTGATATCTTCTTCTAAACAATAATACATCACTTATCACAAGAATGTTAAAACTTCTGACCAATCTGTTTCGAATTTCTGGAGAACGGAAAACAACGGAATTTTGTTTTCTTCAGTTAGAATCAATATAAATCTGCAAACAGCATTCTACAGATTACGTAATCTTGTTTCATTTATTCCTAAGAAAATAAAACATAAGCCGATTAGTGGGATGTAAAGTTTGAATTGTTGTTTGAAGTAGCTTTAAGAAATGCTTATTACAGCAAGAAATAGTAACTCTATCTTTATTCTTTTCATTGCCTGGAACTTAAAATACTTTGATATTGTTGCAGTAATCTTGTCACCAATATTATTTATCTTAAAAGCATTCCCAGACTAAGCACTTAACTTCCTTTTAGATCCACGTTTCCAATATAGGAATTGATAAGTAAGGTGTTTTATTCTAGATACTAGTATTCCAACCACTTAAAATTAGATTGCAAATTAACCTTCGTACATGTTGTTTTGTCTTTGGATAAGAAAATGAAAAACAAAAAAAGGGAAATATATTTACTTTAAAAAAATGAAATTCAAATTCATCTATTAAAATATTCAATTGCTTGCTTTTTCCAATGTTAAAATTAAATCATTAAAAAAAATGAAATCTACGATTACAAATTTCAAGTTATCATGAGACAGCATTATTGTTTTTAAAATTATACATTTTCGTAATTCGTGAAATGCCATCTATTTTAATATACTAAAATTGAAATATCATTTTTTTAGGATACGAATGTTCAGAGTTCCTTTAACCACTCCGCATACAATGACGTGTCTGAGACGAGCATCGAATTATTGAATTTTTAATCTGCAATTAAATGGTAACTATTTAATAATTTAAAATGAAAAAAGCCACTTGAAACGTATTATTATTAAAGGAATTAAAATAATAGTAAATATTCCAATTAGGAAGCTATGAAATTCGTCATTTAATTAGGAAGTATGTCAAGTGACTAATATTATTTTAATTTCCATTTAATTACTAGAATTTATAAATTTATTTATTTGAAAAATAGGCTAGTAATATCTTTTT